>AVPN01000320.1:1246-56443 GCA_000695325.1 Pleurobrachia bachei | reverse complement strand
CCCCCCCCAATAAGTCGTCTCGATATCTAAATTATTTCATTGTGCATAAAATTTCTTTTGCGGTGAGATAGGAGGAGAAGGAGAAGAAGAACTCTCTGAGCTGAGCCTTATGCCTCGAGTATTGAGTATAAAGTACGCTTAGGCATTCACGCTTACAAAGCGTATACTATGCATACTATTCCCCTATTATAACAGCAGGAGTTACCTGTGATAACGGGGATAATAGCGCCACCGTGAAATGTCCCAGTTTTCAAGATATCACTCCAACTGATAATCACCTCGCTGTCAGCTGGTATGGAACTTGTGGAGTCACCTTGAACGAGGGTGTCCTTGTAGAGAGCAGATACTTGGTCGGGCGTTAGGACCGTTCTCAGCCAGAATAAGCCCGTTATTTTACCGGAAAATGCGTCCCTTTTTTGAAAACCGCCTCCGTAGCTATCTTGGTCCTGCGTGATAAAAGAGATTTAGTTATTGACTTGACACTTTGTCCGTGCTCCGAAGTTTAGTCAAATTACTGAAAATCTATCCTAGTAAATTTACCTGTCCGATAATTAAAATTCCTTGCCCTCCTATTTCCAATCCTGTCTTGATGTTCGTCACGCTTATTGCTAGCTCTCCGTTAAGATAGCCCTTAGTTTCTCCCGTATCACTTCTCCATGTTACCACGTAGTGAATCCATTGACCTAAAAAGGGATGCGTTAAAAACTGGTACGGGGAGGTCTCAAAAAAAGATCCTACTGGTTATATCAGCATTGTTAGTCCGCCAATATACATAATCGAGACCCAGTAAATCGAGGTTTGACTGCAGTAGAAATATGCAGTGTGATCTTACCATTTTGTATATTGTAGCTGTTGCACGGCGATGTAGATTGCCATTCATTCCTAATTGCAAACATTGAACAATTTCCTTCCATTCCACCCAGGAATATCAGATTATTATTTTTGTTTGTTGTCGACTCGTAACTAAAAAAAGTGAATGTCTCCGCCCTATCCAATGTGGTTGGTTGAATCCAGGCTGCGACGGTGATTTCTGTTATGGGGGAGGTACCAGCCGAGATATCAACTCGGACGTAGTCGTCCACGGAGTTCGGTGGAGGAAGATATATCATCCGACCTGATGTTGGAGTAGCTACCAGAATAGCAACTAACAGACATGGCATTTTGAACATCTAAATTGAAATAAAGATATGGTCGGGAGATGAATAAGCTAGGAGATGGGTGGTTTTCTGAGGTATCTGATATTTTCTTCACTAAACGATTAAGATTCGACTCAAGTCACAACTTTGAGAAATGAGGAGTTTGCTCTCTCTCGCTGTACTCTGCTGGAATGCTACGATCTGGGAGAGGCCAGAGCTTCAATCGTCATTGGGTAGGGAGCGAGGGAGAGCAAATCGAGGGATTTCTCGCTACACATAAAGTCAGCTTACAACAATAAGTTATAACGCTGCGAAGATGGTTTTCCTCAATGCATGTCCCTAGCAGCTCTGATAATTGTCTGTGAGTACGAGAGGTTCGCTCCGCGGAAAAGAGAGATTGAGAAAGAAACAGAGACAGAGAGAGGGATAGGATGGAGAAATATAGAGATTAGAGATAGATAGAGACAGAAAGACAGGAAAGGTGGGTGCATGGTCAGCCATTAACCGATTATAGAGCGAGATTAACTGGACACTAATACTATTATCTACACCATCATGGGGTACATATGAGAGAGACAGGGAGATTAGAGACAAGGATAAGCGAGAGATAGCCCAGCCTATGGCTGCAGCTGATGCTTCCCTCCCTCTCTACCAAGTTTCTCCTAATATTCCAATCCGTAAAAAAACGAACAAAACAGTCACATTGGGCAGCCAGTCGCATTGGGCAGCCAGTCGCCGACGGGCTGAGGTACTGTCAAGATATAGTGAGCTTGCTATTATGTTAAACCACCATCATCTATTTTAGGTTGCGGTAAGGAAGGTACTGAAGGACTTGCTGGACAACTTAAAGAAGTACCCCCAAGACAAAAGTAGCGTGTTCAAGTGTGTTCAGGGTTTGGGAAATCATAATGCCAATTTTGTCGCTCTTCTAGCTCCCGAAATGCTCAGGTAAGAGTTGGCGGGGTTGTTTTTTTCGGTTTTTAGATCTGTTTGGACAAGCTCCTCTCTCACTGCGCTCCGGAAAACGGGGTATGACTTCGTCTCAGACTAAGCTCGTTATGTTGTGATCCGCGATGGATTGAATTGGTGGAGGGCGCCATTGGGCCCTTCTGATCAAAGGATTGTAGTGCGCGGCGGTGCGGCGCGGCGTGGGAATTTATTTACACCAAATACAGACCAAGACAAGAGTCTTTTTGGTGGGTGAGCTTGTCTCCTGAAGACAAATTCAAGGGGCCAATAATGTAGCCCTCAATTCCATTGGCCACTTGTTATTGCATAGCGACTCTTAAAATGTCCATAGTGGCCCCTTTTTCGAAACTCTAGGGACGAGGCGATATTCAGATACAATTTGATAAACCCACTCTATTTTCAGTAAGCATCCATACCTATCCCAAAACCACTCTACTTTCAGTAAGCACCCATACCTATCCCAAACGGAACCATGACGATGTCGCCTACATAGCAACTATGATCCTTGTGTTTAATGCCGCCAAGCACAAATCCACAATCCTATCTTTCTTCCACGAATATACTCCAAGACATTACTCCTATATCTACTGCCTCCTTCCCGATCGAGTTCCAATTTTACCACAGGTCAGTCTGTTGTGCCAATATTGAGTATTTTTCTTTACATCTCAATCCCTCTCTCTCGCTCTTGTGGCCGACCACTGTGCTCGTTTTCTACTTCTGAGTAGAGCAAGAATAGTGGTCCCTATTATCGATAGTGGTCCCTATTATCGATTAGATTCCACTCTAACATACTAACACCCCCCTCCCCCACAGGTATATAAAGTACTGGATAGCCCGGATACCTACTCAGACACAGGTCCCTTCATTGACACCCTAAACCAACTAATCCGAGAATTCTTCCGCCTAACCAACGGAGGACAGAAAAACTTTCCCGTGGCATCGCGGATCCAGAAAGAAATCCAGAAAATTTCTACATGTTCACCGCGTGTCCGGTCGCAATCCCTCTTTGCCGTTCAGTTTCTAGATATTTTCCTGGGTGTCATGTATTTAAAAGGGGTTGTTGGAGGTCGGAAAAGGACTGTAAACGGAAAGGAAAAACTCCAGAAAGTAGTCCTGGAGTTTGTCCGGAAGGTTCTCAAGTTTGGGCACGTTTTTGTTGAGAACGAACAATTAGTGAGTCTGGTGAAATACTACGTCCTTCAATTTCTCCACCGTCACATTCCCAGTGCTGGGGTTACTGAGGAGGAAATGGGGAGATTTGAGAGCACTGTGATATCATCTAAACCATCATCTTTGATGGAGTTTCTGAGCAACACTAAACTAGTGAAACCTGACATGACTCACCGCTCCGCAACCATCTTATCACCCCAAACCAACACAGATCGTGTTCTCAAATTCCCATTTCACCTGTCACACGTGATCGACGTGGAAGCAGAGACAGTGCAATGTGATCCTGCCCACTTGGCCGTTAAAGTAACGTACCCCGGCGGGACTGAGGAGGTATGTCAACCTGTTACCGAGTGTCACCTCAAGGACTATTACCAGTCGCAAATCTTTCTGTCTGGTCCAGCGTGGTCCGTTCCTGGTTGTGTTCGAGTGACGGTGGTCAGTGAATGTCAGTTGGGTGAGAGTGATGCTGTTTTTAAAAGACTTTTAGGGGAAGAGAAGGTTTGGGTGGAGGTGTCAGATAGTGTGGAACTGAAAATACATCCGAGTGTCCCGAGATAGAGTGAGAGTGTGAGCGAAAGAGAGAGTGAGATAGAGAGTGAGATAAGGAGTGAGAGAAAGAGATAGTGTGTGTATGTTTGTGTGTGCGTGAGTGAGTGAAATATGTCATATGAAATGTTTCCGATTTCCCCTATTTTCTTTTGACCACAAAACCCGAAAACGACACAAAATCTTTTTTGTCCTGAAATACAAATCAAATGTATACAGTTAAATACGTCTTTCATCTCTTCTTTTCTTCTTTTTTCCTATAACTCTGTGCACGGGAGTGTGTCGGGACAAAATCAAAACTATTTGGGTAAAGCTGGTGCTCCGGAGCCGCCGGCCTGTTCTTCCCGTTGTTTCCTAATAAGGGCAAGACGTGCTAGATCCTTTTGGGCTTGTTCCGTCTTACATTCCAGCTGCAACTTCTGGTAGTTCTGTCGGGCTAGTTCCTCTCTGAAAATAGAAGATGTGGAGTTAGGACTTGTTTACAGAGGACTGAGTATGACTAAGTTAAAAAGGGTTTCTTCACTTTTAGTAGAATTGGATTTTGATTTTAAACACTCACTTTTGTCGTCGAGTCAGTTGGGCCGATTGACCAGCAACGGCCTCAGTTTTCACTTGGCCCTTTCGTGCTCTGTTGGGATTGGATATCTCTATCAGTCCTTCTACACCCTTGGCCTTTGCTTCTTTCTCCTCTTCTTCATCATCTTCGTCCTCTGATCCACTTTCCTGAAAAGAGAGCACTATGATATCATCAAAACCATCATCTTTGATGGAGTTTCTGAGCAACACCAAACTAGTCAAACCGGATATGACGCACCGCTCCGCAACCATCCTGTCACCCCAAACCAACACAGATCGAGTTCTCAAATTCCCATTTCACCTGTCACACGTGATCGACGTGGAAGCAGAGACAGTGCAATGTGATCCTGCTCACTTGGCAGTCAAAGTGACATACCCCGGTGGCACAGAGGAGGTTTGCCAACCTGTTACCGAGTGTCACCTCAAGGACTATTACCAGTCTCAGATATTCCTGTCTGGTCCGGCGTGGTCCGTTCCTGGTTGTGTTCGAGTGACGGTGGTCAGTGAATGTCAGTTGGGTGAGAGTGATGCTGTTTTTAAAAGACTTTTAGGGGAAGAGAAGGTTTGGGTGGAGGTGTCAGATAGTGTGGAACTGAAAATACATCCGAGTGTCCCGAGATAGAGTGAGAGTGTGAGCGAAAGAGAGAGTGAGATAGAGAGTGAGATAAGGAGTGAGAGAAAGAGATAGTGTGTGTATGTTTGTGTGTGCGTGAGTGAGTGAAATATGTCATATGAAATGTTTCCGATTTCCCCTATTTTCTTTTGACCACAAAACCCGAAAACGACACAAAATCTTTTTTGTCCTGAAATACAAATCAAATGTATACAGTTAAATACGTCTTTCATCTCTTCTTTTCTTCTTTTTTCCTATAACTCTGTGCACGGGAGTGTGTCGGGACAAAATCAAAACTATTTGGGTAAAGCTGGTGCTCCGGAGCCGCCGGCCTGTTCTTCCCGTTGTTTCCTAATAAGGGCAAGACGTGCTAGATCCTTTTGGGCTTGTTCCGTCTTACATTCCAGCTGCAACTTCTGGTAGTTCTGTCGGGCTAGTTCCTCTCTGAAAATAGAAGATGTGGAGTTAGGACTTGTTTACAGAGGACTGAGTATGACTAAGTTAAAAAGGGTTTCTTCACTTTTAGTAGAATTGGATTTTGATTTTAAACACTCACTTTTGTCGTCGAGTCAGTTGGGCCGATTGACCAGCAACGGCCTCAGTTTTCACTTGGCCCTTTCGTGCTCTGTTGGGATTGGATATCTCTATCAGTCCTTCTACACCCTTGGCCTTTGCTTCTTTCTCCTCTTCTTCATCATCTTCGTCCTCTGATCCACTTTCCTGACAAGGAGGGGAGAATTAGGAACCGATCACTAGATCAGAGAGGCATTTGAGAGAGCGGTCATCTTTCCAGAACCGGGGGTCACAGGTCTGGTGGTCTTCGAGTTATTGGAGACAAGGAGGATACGCGCGCGGTCAATTTATATTCTATACAGCTGCGCGTATTTCGCGCGAAGTTCTCTATCTTGGAAGTTGTGCGGCGGACCGCGCCAGCTCCGCAGATAAGTGTGACAGGGCAAGCAAGAATATTGCCACTTTGAGGTGCTAATGTCAGATCGAGGTATATTATACCCGGGGGAACAAGGGACTAAGGTGTTACCTCTGCAGACGATTCTGAGTCGGAGGGAGACGAGTAACCACGTTCAGCGTACTGAAATGGACAGTGGGTTAGATGTGATTATCGACGCTATAAATAGGTCCTAGGTTTTTTAGGTCCTAGTTTGGTAACCTAGCGTTCCAGTTTGAGAAGTCTTCTTCTACAATTTCTATCAACTTATTCTACCGAATAAATCATCCCGATCCCGTAATCCGCCCTGTAATCACGCCCTACGAATTTCTTAACAAGATCCTAGGTAATTCAGGGTCAGAATAATTGGAGCTAATCGGAGATAGATTAAATACAAATTAAAAACAATGGTGGATTTTACGGTCTATACAATTGTTTCAGTCTGTCTTTAGATTCCCCAGTTTCAAAGTACGTCAACCATTTCCCTAATTCTGCATTTCACTTTGATCATTGTTCCTCAAAACAAAAGATAGATAATAGGATGGGGATAGAGAGAGCTGGAGCCTGGAGGGTTAAGTTTTGGCATTTGTTATGTTCTAACCATCCCGTTACATACGGGGCACCCGAAACACAGCCTAGCCAGGCAGATACAATTCTTAAAATTCTTCAAGTTTTAATAATCTATAAATGAGAATAGATCCGTGCTAGATAAACCACTAATTAATAATTTCTCTCACCCCGCCCTCAAAACTTAACGAGTCAAGAGAGATATTATACATGGTGGGATAATCCGCGTGCCTCTAAGTGCTTATAAGTGGCCTTAACTCATGGCTTGAGCTTTGATGGTGAGAGAGAGAGAGAGAGAGAGAGAGAGAGAGAGAGAGTGAGAGAGAGGGAGGGAGAGAGAGATAGAGAGAGAAAGAGAGAGAGAGAGAGAGAGAGTGCAAGAAAAGAAGATAACTACACATAGTTATAACTAGGTGTTGATTATAATTCTGTTCGTCAAGGTCCTCCGTTTTCATATTGGCGTTGCCACGTAATCGAACACAGTTTACAGTTTTAACAGTTTTGATAACATTTAGTATTGTAACAGTACATCAAAGTATTAGCTCTTAAATTCTATGGAACCGTTTATTGATTGGTTAGTGGTTACCGCCCTTGTAATTTCCAGAAATGATTGAAACTATGGATAACACGACTCGCTGGATATTGGTGTTCTATGAAGGATCGTGTGCAACGCTAACAATCCTTCTCAACTCATTAGTATTGGCAGTCATTATTTCAAAGGTAACTACTCGTGTTTTCTTCGCTTTAGAAACTATATCTGGAATGTCTCGTTTAAGACTGTCCTTTCCACAACGGGCCGAAAACAGACAAGCAGGCTGATTCTTGTAAACAGAATTAGAGCTGAGACACTTAAAATGACACTTCATGTCCAGGTAAAAGTATCAAAGAACCCTGCAGTTGCGACACTCTTGACTGCTTCCCTTTTTGGCCTGATCTATGGTATTGGATTCCACCTTCTCTATACCATATCTCTGGTGGAGAGGAAGTGGCCAGGACCCTTTGAATGGTGTGTCACTGCAAGGATTCTGAGTTACTACATAGTTTATGGGATCATCTATAGTTCTACACTTGTAAACGTAGAGGTACATGCTATAGCTATCTATTGAAACTTCGCTTGTTACCTTTTATAGCTCACTAAAAGTTTGAGTTTGTTTTTTAATTCTAACTAACAAACCCTAATTCTCAGATGGCGTATTTTATTTGCAACCCGCTATCCTACAACCGTGGAAAGTCCCTAAAGTATCTGGTCCAGGGTACTGTGTTAGTCTGGACAATTCACCTACCCATTATGATCTGTCACTACTTCACCCTATTCCCAGAACATACCAAACACATATTGGAACGATTAAATCTAAGTGATCTCTTTGAGAATGTTATCAAAGCGGATATATTCCCATATCAACGAAGTGAGGTCGCGTTTTACCATTCTTGTGAACGATATTGGTTATCTGGGTCTGCTGAGGAAACTCTGATAGTGGTGATATTTTTCATCCTCAATTCCACTGCGGTCGGACTTACTATCGCAGCATTTGTGGCCATTGCGAGAAAACTATCCGCAACAAGAAGAGTGGGTCATGGTATTGGAAATGAACGGAACCAATCGAGAAACAGGCGACAAGATCAAAAGTTGGCTAAAAGAGGAATTTTAATCACCGTTTTCACATTGTTTTCACATTGTTACCATGGCTACCAAACCTTTGTATTTCAATGTTCGCAGCCCTAGCAACGAGAATCAATTTGCACTGGTATTCGCATTTCTATAGGAGCAACAAACCAGTGATGATTGTTCTAGAGGATATTTCTATCTTTCTCTACCATTCCGTCCCATGGATTTACCCGCTGTTGAATATAGTTGTCGAGGGAAACATAAGAAAGGCACTCACGGGCAAAAAGTAGAAATAAACATTTATAGAAACTTGATTTATGTATCCAATGAGCATTTATAAACAGCTGAGTACCCAAATAGATGTATAACTTATTAATATTTAACCCATCAAATAAAATTGGTTTTGTTCTCTAGAAATTAATAAAGGAACACAAACACTAACTCACCCTTCTCTGTTTCTCTTCCTCCTTTTTCCGGTCCGCCTCAAGCTGATCAACACTGGTAAAGTGGCGGCTGTGTCCCTTGAACTTAGGTCGACCTCGTCCACGTCCCATTATATAATTAGCTAAAATTAATTATTAGTTAGCTGTTGATTAGTAACCAATTAGTCGAGGTTTCTGTGGGTAATCAGTGTGTGGTAAATTTGAAAGGAGGAAATTAAATCAGATATGGGCCTGGAGATCCGAGAGGGGAATAAGAGGGTACAACCGGGTAGTAGCTGAAATTATAGGGGACAAAAAGGTAAAATTCAAGGTTCTGCGCCAATAAACACTAGTTACATTGCAACACGAGTCACGACCAAATTGTGGCGTTCACATGACATGACTAATACATTCCAAAAGTGTACAAAATCTCTCAATAACTTATATCATTGTCTTTCTCTATCTCTCATCCTTCATTTTACAGACTCAAATTGACTTTTCCCGGGTGATCATACCCCTCAGCCACGGGCTTGCCCACGTTGTAAACCCGGGGATGGCCATTGGCGAATATCTCCGCTTTATTTCCACCCCAAAAGGGTCGTTTGAAACCTGCTGCTTTCAGTTTGCTCTCCTTGATCTCCTCTACCTGTTCCAGTTTCTTGATCTGAACAAGGTGGTTTGGTGTTAGATTTTCAGATTCCAGTGTGTAACTAATTAATTTATTCTAGTAGATCTGGTCTAGTTATTTTAGTGCTTCATTTCTAAACAGATCTCACCAGTTTCTTCTCGAACAGGCACTCCCTGTAATCGTACCACCACACCTCACAATTCTCCCTGATACTGTCCACATGGGTGTTCACTGGAGAGGGGGAGTGAGTGGTTAATAGTGTTAGAAAGAATAGACTACAGAGACTAGAGTGAGAGGATTACAATCCTTTCGGCTCTCGCTCTAGTGTACGGTGCTTGCCCATCTCGCTAACAATACATTGTCGTACCACCACACGTCACCTCACATTGTTAGCGAGATAGGCAAGCATCGTACCCAAATATAACAACCAAGTTTTCCCACAACAGGTAAGAACAGCTGCTGGAAGAAAGTAAAAACATTTCTGTACAGGAAGCATTAACCCATTCCCACAATATAGTATATAGGTCATAGGAGTTAAATGACATAATAATAACTCACATGTACACTTGTAATATTCATCTCTGAATGGAAGACATCGAGTCTGTTTGGGGGCCGTGGTACTTGGACCGAAACCACTGAATTTCTCAGCGTCCAACTTCACCGAGTCATTCATTTGATTCCCCTCGTATGACATGTCGCTGTGTTGATGATTGTGTTAAAATTGATGTTATAATAAGTGTTTTGTTAGTAACTACAGATTTTAGAAAATGAAATAAGTTAAATCAAAATGTGCTCAACGTTCCACAAATCAATGATCAAACGAACAACAGAGTCTGCAGCCTTTATTTACATTTCTCAGTCGTCACAGATTGTTTTAGCACTTCGTAATTCTTCATTTATGCTCACCCTCGTTTTGCCCTATCAGGAATAAGTACCCGAGGTTTCTGAGTGGGCAACACAGCGTTCCACAACTGATCATTAACCTTGAAATCAGTCCAATTAATAAAATACAGCTCTTCTCCAATCTGTTGCCTGTGATTAAACCTTGTCATTTGCCCTAAATCCTTCACAGGCACCACCTTATCAACCCTCCTTCCTGTCAGTGTCAGATGTGAGAGTGTTACTGTGGTTCCCCCGTCGTTTAGGGAGAGTTTCCCAATACTCCGAGCATTGTACCACATCATGCCGACCATTAACAGAGCGGTAAAGTTGGCGAAAACCAGGGTGGGTACCACTAACAATGCATAGAGATCGTGATCGAGGAATAGTGCGAACAGGACGCTGCTAATAGAAGATGTTCCTGCAAGGGCCCACATGACAGGGAATCGAGTTCTCATTTTGTTCATGAATTGTGGGTTTACAAGTCCGATAACATTGGTATCTGCTATGTGTTGACTGAATGGCTGACTTGGGAGGGCCTGTTCTTGGATTGCTGGTTCTGGACGAGCAGAGAGGAATCGTGTTATCGTTGTGCAGCAAACGGAGCGGTGTCTGGTGCATTTTGAAAGAATGAGGAGCGCCATTCCCTAAATCAGTCAGAGAAATGTTAAATATTTCGTTTTATAAATTTTAAATTCATAATTGAGAAGTTGAAAAATTATCTTGTGAAAATGTTTAAATATGTAAAATGTTTAATTTGTTAAAATTAAATATATAACATCTAATTTAGCCGCCTTTTCCAGTAGTCGGAAGGATAACCTTCCTGTTTTTCCAACTACACTTAGCGGAAACTCCCTCCCAGGGCCCAACTTCAAACTTCCTCCTAGGACCGCCTCGTCCCTGTTTCGAAATGTGATCATATTGCTGGATCTGACCGAATTGTGTCCAATCCTTCCCATAGCCCCGTTCTAGTTGGGGCAATCCATTATGGGGTACCATGGCTTTAACTGGACCGAACTTAACCTCCTGTAATGGATACAACTCGTCCACATAGATACGGTGGTTATATTCACCACTCATAAAGAGAACCATATCCAAATTGTCAGGGGGAAGGACAAAGAAGATATCAAGAAATGGGTACGGAACCTTTCCACATTTCTTGGCTTTACTGGGGGCAAAATTTCGGAAAACTTTGAGGAGAGTTTGAGAATCGATATCGAATGAGCTATCTTCTTCGATAAAAGTTCCATTGGCCTGGAAAGTCTCCGCAACTTCGGTGCTTAGGATTTTATCTCGATCACTCCAGAAACAACACACATCGATATCATCATCCCACGGTATGATTCCGCCGTGTCTCTTGAGACCGATCATAGAGCCTCCAGTCAGCCAGTATGTGATACCAAAATGCTGGAAAATTTGGTGGACACAATCCAGTAGCTCATACAACTCGGTTGATTGAGAATCAGATATAAAATATGATTGCACTTCTTCCGCCGAGATCATTACCGAAGGAGCATCATGTACATCAATTTCTAGACCATCAAAGATGCACCCGAGATCACCACTTTCGTCGTCAGAAACGTCCAGGCTCATGGCCCCGAGAGGAAGACCCTAAAAGAGAGTTTAATTCCGTTAACATTCAAGCGACATATACGGTGTCTCCAACAAGGTTATGAAGACTTTGAGCAGCCAGTATCGGCTCAACCCCGCCATAACAAAGAAATTAAAATGTTGTTAATTTTTCTAAGAAAAAAAAAACAAGATCTCAGTTTCACAAAATTTCTGAAATTTTCGTCGAGTCTCGGCGCGCAAGTATAATTCAAGTCGCACTGCCGCGCGTGTGGATCGCTCTTCACTCCGCAAGCTTTCTGAATTTTGATCATCTTCGGGCTGATACGCAGAAGAACGCCGTCATGACAACGCCAATTACTGCTACTAACATGCACTTCGCATAGATACGGTGGTTATATTCACCACTCATAAAGAGAACCATATCCAAATTGTCAGGTGGAAGAACAAAGAAGATATCCAGAAATGGGTACGGAACCTTTCCACATTTCTTGGCCTTACTTGGGGCAAAATTTCGGAACACTTTGAGGAGAGTCGGAGAATCGATATCGAATGAGCTATCTTCTTCGATAAAAGTTCCATTGGCCTGGAAAGTCTCCGCAACTTCGGTGCTTAGGATTTTATCTCGATCACTCCAGAAACAACACACATCGATATCATCATCCCACGGTATAATTCCGCCGTGTCTCTTGAGACCGATCATAGAGCCCCCAGTCAGCCAGTATGTGATACCATAATGCTGGAAAATTTGGTGGACACAATCCAGCAGCTCATACAGCTCGGTTGATTGAGAATCGGATATAAAGTATGATTGCACTTCCTCCGCCGAGATCATTACCGAAGGAGCATCATGAATATCAATCTCTAGACCATCAAAGATGCACCCGAGATCACCACTCTCGTCGTCAGAAACGTCCAGGCTCATGGCCCCGGGAGGAAGACCCTAAAAGAGAGTTAAATTCCATTAAAATTCAAGAGATATATTTTACGGTGTCTCCAACAAGGCCATGAAGACTTTGAGCAGCCAGTATCGGCTCAAACCACGCCTTAACAAAGAAATTAAAACGTTGGTAACTTTTCAAAGAAAAAAACACAAGATTTCAGTTTCACAAAATTTCACGAAATTTTCGTCGAGTCTGGGCGCGCGAATAAAATTCAAGTCACGCTGCCGCGCGTGTGGATCGCTCTTCACTCCGCAAGCTTTTCGAATTTTGATCGTCTTCGGACTGATACTCAGAAGAACGCCGTCATGACAACGCCAATTACTGCTACTAACATGCACTTATTGTCCTCGTTCTTTCTGCAATTCTTGTTGTCAACATGGGTTTTAGTTTGTACTAAAATCATATCCGGTATCTTTTGTAGCCTTTTTGTATTTTGTGAAGCCTATTTTTGAATTCCGCAGATTGTTGTTTGAACTCCCAACTCTGTGATATTGTTGTTTCAAGAATTGTGGTGAACATATTTGATTGCACTGTTAACCAGTTTTAATTTAATACACTTCCAAACTTACATTTATTGTTTAGTTTTAGAATCAGCATGGCTTCCAAAGTTCTTATGCCCGCTGATCGAGTCATCCGAAAAAAGAAAACTGATGAGGAGGCTGAAGGATTCACACTCAAAGCTGGTATGAAGAATGTGAAAGTGAGGGGACCACCCAGTGCCATGGCCTTCAAAGAGAGGCCTGCCAAGGCAACCTCGTTCAGGAAATTCTACGAGCGAGGAGACTTCCCCATTCAGCTGGAACATGACACAAAAGGAAACAAGATCGCCTGGAAGGTTGAAATTGAGAAGCTTGATTTCCATCACTACCTGCCACTCTTCTTTGACGGTCTTTGTGAAACAGTCCACCCATATGAGTTCTTCTCCCGACAAGGAGTCCATGACATGCTGGAGCACGGTTCCCACAAGGTTCTTCCCGTCATCCCTCAGCTGATCATCCCCATCAAGAATGCCCTGAACACAAGGAAAAGGTCCAGTGTGTGCACCACCCTCAAGATCCTCCAGCACCTTGTAGTGTCAGCCAACTGCATCGGAGAGGCCCTCGTTCCCTACTACAGGCAAATCCTTCCCATCCTGAACATCTTCAAGAACCACAACATCAACAAGGGCGATGGAATCGACTACAGCCAACAGAGGAGGGAAAACATCGGTGATCTGATTCAGGAGACCCTGGAGGCGTTCGAGACTCACGGAGGTCCTGATGCCTTTATTAACATCAAATATATGGTGCCCACTTACGAGTCCTGTGTCAACAACTGATTCTCTCGCTGTCTAGTCGGAGAGAGAGAGTAAACCAATAGGTATCGCGTGAGACTGGAGCTTGCGATGCCTGGTTTCGATCCCCTCCCCCACCCCATCATACCCCTCCCTTTTTCAATTTATTTTCAAATAGAGAGAGGTGTGAGTGATTGAGTTGTTATATATTGGGACAGAGAGACAATAGATTGTCAGTGATGCATTGTAAATAGGCACGCGTGATAGGGTAAGATATATTAAACGTTAAAATTTGATCTTTTATAAGTGTTTACTATTTCTTGTAGACGGTCTACAACTTATACCCACTCCCCTCTTTTTGTGTCATGTGGTGTGTTTTTCGTACAAGCTATCAATGTTAGGTGCGTGTGTAAATATGTTGGCGTATATATTAATAAATTATTTAGGGTTTGTTATCTCAAAAACCCTGTTCAGAAAATAAACTTAAATACCACTACTACAGCCTCCAACTCACAAAGAAAATCGTATCATAATGCTGCTATGGCAACCAGAGTGTGGTCCTACTATTGCACGTTTCAAGTTACTCAGAGAGACACGATTTTATATCCCCCATAATGAGAGAGAATATGTTGTGTCGAGAGAGAGGATATCAACTGTGTGAAAGATCTGTGCATGTGTTCGATCCATCATTAACAACAGAGATTTTATGACACACAGAAGATGATGAGTCGTTTATTTTACCCCATCCCCCTCCCCAACTCCCTAGCCCAACCCAAATCATAACTCAACCTCCCCCTCTCCAACTTGAAATCCCTAGTCCAAACCAAATCATAACTCAACCTCCCTCTCTCTCTGTATAGGCGGGGCATGTAATTGTTTCAAGAATTGTGGTGAACATATTTGATTGCACTGTTAACCAGTTTTAATTTAATACACTTCCAAACTTACATTTATTGTTTAGTTTTAGAATCAGCATGGCTTCCAAAGTTCTTATGCCCGCTGATCGAGTCATCCGAAAAAAGAAAACTGATGAGGAGGCTGAAGGATTCACACTCAAAGCTGGTATGAAGAATGTGAAAGTGAGGGGACCACCCAGTGCCATGGCCTTCAAAGAGAGGCCTGCCAAGGCAACCTCGTTCAGGAAATTCTACGAGCGAGGAGACTTCCCCATTCAGCTGGAACATGACACAAAAGGAAACAAGATCGCCTGGAAGGTTGAAATTGAGAAGCTTGATTTCCATCACTACCTGCCACTCTTCTTTGACGGTCTTTGTGAAACAGTCCACCCATATGAGTTCTTCTCCCGACAAGGAGTCCATGACATGCTGGAGCACGGTTCCCACAAGGTTCTTCCCGTCATCCCTCAGCTGATCATCCCCATCAAGAATGCCCTGAACACAAGGAAAAGGTCCAGTGTGTGCACCACCCTCAAGATCCTCCAGCACCTTGTAGTGTCAGCCAACTGCATCGGAGAGGCCCTCGTTCCCTACTACAGGCAAATCCTTCCCATCCTGAACATCTTCAAGAACCACAACATCAACAAGGGCGATGGAATCGACTACAGCCAACAGAGGAGGGAAAACATCGGTGATCTGATTCAGGAGACCCTGGAGGCGTTCGAGACTCACGGAGGTCCTGATGCCTTTATTAACATCAAATATCTGGTGCCCACTTACGAGTCCTGTGTCAACAACTGATTCTCTCGCTGTCTAGTCGGAGAGAGAGAGTAAACCAATAGGTATCGCGTGAGACTGGAGCTTGCGATGCCTGGTTTCGATCCCCTCCCCCACCCGTCATACCCCTCCCTTTTTCAATTTATTTTCAAATAGAGAGAGGTGTGAGTGATTGAGTTGTTATATATTGGGACAGAGAGACAATAGATTGTCAGTGATGCATTGTAAATAGGCACGCGTGATAGGGTAAGATATATTAAACGTTAAAATTTGATCTTTTATAAGTGTTTACTATTTCTTGTAGACGGTCTACAACCCACTCCCCCTTTTTGTGTCATGTGGTGTGTTTTTCGTACAAGCTATCAATGTTAGGTGCGTGTGTAAATATGTTGGCGTATATTAATAAATTATTTAGGGTTTGTTTTCTCAAAAACCCTGTTCATAGAAAATGAACTAATACCACTACTACAGCCTCCAAATCACAAAGAAAATCGTATCATAATGCTGCTATGGCAACCAGAGTGTGGTCCTACTATTGCACGTTTCAAGTTACTCAGAGAGACACGATTTTATATCCCCCGTATAATGAGAGAGAGAGAGAGAGAATATGTTGTGTCGAGAGAGAGGATATCAACTGTGTGAAAGATCTGTGCATGTGTTCGATCCATCATTAACAACAGAGATTTTATGACACACAGAAGATGATGAGTCGTTTATTTTACCCCAGATCTCCCCCTCCCCACTTGAACTCCCTAGTCGAACCCAAATCATAACTCAACCTCCCTCTCTCTCTGTATAGGCGGGGCATGTAAGATGGCGATAGCGATAGCAAACCTTCGTCATGTGTTCGGCCTCAAGGGCGACGTCGCCAACAACGTCGCCTTCCAGGATGAGCAGAGTATCATCTACCCCTCGGGATCTAACTGCGTCCTGTACAATATCGAGACAAAGATCCAGAAGTTCATCTCGAATAATGATAAGAGCGGTGGTATGACCGCTATGGCGTTGACGCCCAACAAACGATATATTGCAGTTGCTGAGAAGGGCGAAAAGGCGACCATTACCATTTACGATTTACAAACTTTGAGGAAGAAGAAAGTTTTAACGACCACAGATGTCCAGTCGCAGCAGTATGTGAGTTTGGCATTCTCTCCGGACTCCAAGTATCTTGTGTCCCAGGGAGCCCGGCCTGATTGGACCCTTCTGTATTGGGCCTGGGAGAAATCAAAGGCGATGGCATCCATCAGAACATCAACCAATGTCAGCAATGAAGTCTACCAGGTGAATAATCATCAAACTCACTCATTTCTGGCTTATCTTCGAACAGGGCAGAGCTGATAACAGAGTCAGTTTTTAGTATGACAACTTTTGACTAACTTCTTTTTCTGCGATAGTTTTCTGAAACTCCTCTTTCTAACCCCAACCCCCCATTACCAGGTGTCCTTCAACCCCAACGACAATGCCCAGTTCTGTGTTGTCGGTAATGGTGTTTTCAAGACCTACAAGTACCACGAAGGAACACTCAAAGCCAATCCCATCCAAAAGATTGAGCCTCAGAACTTCCTGTGCCACACGTGGCTGTCCGAGGATCGGATTGTGGTTGGCACCGATACCGGGAGGATGCTCCTTTTTGAGGGTCAGGAGTACAAGAGGGATTTCAATGTTGCAGGACCCACAACAGCTGACAGTACCACTCGTGAGAGGTTGGTGTAATGTTGGGGCGATATATCTGCCCTTCTCCTAATTTGAACACCTGTTTTACTTTTATTGCGAAACTGTAGGTACTAGGCAATGGACTATACCCACTTATATCATCATCCCTTTTTTAGGGTGAACACAGCAGCGGGTCAGAGTGATTCCAGTGAGAACAAGATTCAACTTCCAGTTCTAGCCCTCACCAAATACTCCAAGGGTTTCCTGTGTAGTGCAGGAAATGGCGTGGTCTACATGTACGAGAGAACAGATGAGCGGGAGCTGTACAAGAAAGCCCGGGAAATCCGTGTCCCATTCTCCACCGATTCCGCTCAGAGCACCGCGAACATGAAGGTAGGGGAGCATGAGAGTTGGATTGTACGTGTGTGAAGTGACAGGTTTAGTAAAATTAGCTCTGTAATGAATTTGGTAGGGGGGAGGGTGCGTGTAAGAAGCGAAAACTCAGTATGAGGCGCCCACTTTTGATTTGTCAACTGAGCAATTTATTACATCTTGGTCAACCTGATCCTTCGATCATCACAGAGACAAATTGAGTTTCACAATACGATTCGGTTCTCTACTTGAAAGTTAACATATTCTCCCTCCAGGGTGGTCTCCACGAGATAATGCACATGACGATCAGCCCCTCGGAGGAGACGATCATTGCCAGCACTCGGAACAACCAGCTCTACACAATTGGCCTAACCGGGGCGGAGATTTCCAAGGGGGAGCACTCTTTGTTCGAGGCCCTCTCCCAGCCCTTCCATTATGACCAAATTACTGGACTGGACGTGTGTACCAGGAAACCCCTCGTGGCCACATGCTCCCTTGACCGAACTGTCCGGATCTGGAATTATGATAACAAGTAGGTTTGTCTGTCTGTCTGTCTGTCTGTCTGTCTGTCTGTCTGTCTGTCTGTCTGTCTGTCTGTCTGTCTGTCTGTCTGTCTGTCTGTCTGTCTGTCTGTCTGTCTGTCTGTCTGTCTGTCTGTCTGTCTGTCTGTCTGTCTGTCTGTCTGTCTGTCTGTCTGTCTGTCTGTCTGTCTGTCTGTCTGTCTGTCTGTCTGTCTGTCTGTCTGTCTGTCTGTCTGTCTGTCTGTCTGTCTGTCTGTCTGTCTGTCTGTCTGTCTGTCTGTCTGTCTGTCTGTCTGTCTGTCTGTCTGTCTGTCTGTCTGTCTGTCTGTCTGTCTGTCTGTCTGTCTGTCTGTCTGTCTGTCTGTCTGTCTGTCTGTCTGTCTGTCTGTCTGTCTGTCTGTCTGTCTGTCTGTCTGTCTGTCTGTCTGTCTGTCTGTCTGTCTGTCTGTCTGTCTGTCTGTCTGTCTGTCTGTCTGTCTGTCTGTCTGTCTGTCTGTCTGTCTGTCTGTCTGTCTGTCTGTCTGTCTGTCTGTCTGTCTGTCTGTCTGTCTGTCTGTCTGTCTGTCTGTCTGTCTGTCTGTCTGTCTGTCTGTCTGTCTGTCTGTCTGTCTGTCTGTCTGTCTGTCTGTCTGTCTGTCTGTCTGTCTGTCTGTCTGTCTGTCTGTCTGTCTGTCTGTCTGTCTGTCTGTCTGTCTGTCTGTCTGTCTGTCTGTCTGTCTGTCTGTCTGTCTGTCTGTCTGTCTGTCTGTCTGTCTGTCTGTCTGTCTGTCTGTCTGTCTGTCTGTCTGTCTGTCTGTCTGTCTGTCTGTCTGTCTGTCTGTCTGTCTGTCTGTCTGTCTGTCTGTCTGTCTGTCTGTCTGTCTGTCTGTCTGTCTGTCTGTCTGTCTGTCTGTCTGTCTGTCTGTCTGTCTGTCTGTCTGTCTGTCTGTCTGTCTGTCTGTCTGTCTGTCTGTCTGTCTGTCTGTCTGTCTGTCTGTCTGTCTGTCTGTCTGTCTGTCTGTCTGTCTGTCTGTCTGTCTGTCTGTCTGTCTGTCTGTCTGTCTGTCTGTCTGTCTGTCTGTCTGTCTGTCTGTCTGTCTGTCTGTCTGTCTGTCTGTCTGTCTGTCTGTCTGTCTGTCTGTCTGTCTGTCTGTCTGTCTGTCTGTCTGTCTGTCTGTCTGTCTGTCTGTCTGTCTGTCTGTCTGTCTGTCTGTCTGTCTGTCTGTCTGTCTGTCTGTCTGTCTGTCTGTCTGTCTGTCTGTCTGTCTGTCTGTCTGTCTGTCTGTCTGTCTGTCTGTCTGTCTGTCTGTCTGTCTGTCTGTCTGTCTGTCTGTCTGTCTGTCTGTCTGTCTGTCTGTCTGTCTGTCTGTCTGTCTGTCTGTCTGTCTGTCTGTCTGTCTGTCTGTCTGTCTGTCTGTCTGTCTGTCTGTCTGTCTGTCTGTCTGTCTGTCTGTCTGTCTGTCTGTCTGTCTGTCTGTCTGTCGGTTTGACGTCTGTCCATCTGTCTGTCTAGCTTTTTGCATGTCCACTAAATTCTCCAAGTTTCTACCTGCCACTTTGTTGCCACACGTGTATTTTTCTGGCCTCCCGAAACCCTCACTTTCCCTGGCGCATAATTACCCCGGCCACCGGTCGCCAACTTTCCAACCGCTTTTTAATTGCCTTGCAACGCTCTACCGGCAACAAATGCATTGTGTGTGACTCACATTGTGAGGTGGCTTAATAATACAACATGTTTGTAACGCAGGCTGAAGTGAGCTAAACATGTTTCGAACTTCCCCTCTCCAAATATCCCTGATAATATAATAACCTCCCCGTCACATACCATCCTATTTTCAGTTCGTTGGACCTGACCAAAGAATTCCAAGAGGAAGCATTCAGTGTCGCCCTTCATCCGTCTGGGCTGTACGTGCTGGTTGGGTTCAGTGACAAGCTCCGGCTAATGAACATTCTGATTGATGATATCCAGCCTTTCAAGGAGTTCACAATCCGAGGGTGCAGAGAGGTGAGTTTACCTCTTACGTAAGAGAGTCTCCGAGAGAACAAAAGTAGACGTGAGCATGCATCTAGCTAACGTCACGGTGTAGAGACTCAGATACACATTATTTTTGGGTTAACTGAAAAGACTAAAAAGGAACAAAATATACAAACACGCATATTTCACACACGTCACAAACCCCGGAATTGTCTCTCCGCTTTTATCTCTTGCATCTATCGCAGAAAGGCTTTCAAATATGAAAAAAGTGCCTACATTTATTTGATTGAGTAAAGAGTCAGAGACTGGTCTAAATTGTCTAGTCGTGTGGTAAGTTCCTTGAGCAGTTTCCGGTCAATATATTTCTCGAGTTTGTCAAACTTTTTACTCAACGCCTCGACCGTCTCCTCGATCACTGTTACCTTGTCCCTATCACAAACCGGATCGAAGGTCACAATTTGAGGGGAGTATTTAGCTTTGATCGTGTCATTATAGTCCGCAAGTTTCTTCAGCGGTAGAGTCCTTTCAAACTCCATAATGAACCGTGCCCGTTCGATCCTGGCATACAACTCGGCAGTTTCGAATATCCTGGTGTAGCTGTCCGCCATCAATGCGATGAGCAGGTTGAGAACAATAACAGAGGAGACAATGATCCATCCCATGGACAGTAGCATCCACCACAAGTCCACAGGAGTGCTGGCCTTACCATGATCATAGTCATAGTCAATCAGGACCATTCGGAGAACCATGAACATGGCATTCAACCATCCGTCCTTCCGATAGGACGTCTTCAGGAAGACACAGAATGCAGGAATATACAGCGCCACAAACATGGTAAATATCGTGCTCAGATCTTTTCCACAGTATCGCATGTACACGACAAAAGGTCCGACGTTTTTGGTGATTTGAAGTTTGAAGAAGCCCGACACCCACACTAACATAATCGAGATCGCACCATAAATATCGACCCATGTCACGAAACCGTGTTCCCCAATCCTCGGTCTCTGTTCCTCATCGATTGAGACGAAGTTGTTTGGATCAGATTTCATGTTTCCGACCAGTGAGCAGATGAAGTTTAGGATCAGATAGACAAGGAGCATGTTATCAACCATAAAATCAAGAAGTACAGCCGGTGAAGATTTGACATCATCCCACATTGTTATAGGTGTGGCACCATACTTTCGCCTCAAGAATATTTCCAAGGGTTTTCCTTTGAAGTGAAGATGCTCCAACTCCTTTTGGTAGGTCGAATCGAACAATTCATTGAGGTATGTCGTGTAGGAGTACCGTTGTTTTAGGAGACTGTAATTTTTGCGAGATCTCCACGTGTAGGCAAGGATTGAGAGAATGAGCATGAGAATATAGAACGCATCGTAGAGTCCGAAATGAAAATCATCGCGGAGAAAATCGCTATGAGGCATAACATAGAGGACACTCCAAATGCTCATGTAAACGCCGACGGCACACAATTTCATGTTTGCCACCTTTCTAGCGTACAGCTCCCACTTAGCGGCGGTTAGTCGTTCAAACATCGGATGCTCGATGAGACCCATGTTCGCCAACCAAATCATGTAATGGTAGAAGGAGGTGTTAGTGTCATTAGAGTTCCCCAGCATGGATTCCAGTTTGTAGTACCGCTCTCCCTGATAAATATCCTCGCTAACCATCTGGTTGAAGACCTCTCGAGTAATGGTTGGCATGGTATACGCGATCCTCATGGCCCCCATCACCCCCAAATTATCCTCGATACAAGGGTTCGCTCCCTCTTCCAATAGAAGAGCTGAGATCTCAGAGTGGGAGTAGTAGGACGCAATGACAATCGGTGTGAACCCCTGGTCATCAGGAACGTCAATGTCGCCTGGAGAGTACTCCAAGATCTTCTTGAGGCAGTCAAATGATCCATACTGGGCTGCGAGATGAACTGCTTGTCTGCCTAGGTATCTGGACCTATGGGACAAGTTTGCCTTGTTCTTGATTAGGACCTCGAGACCACCAACATTATTGGCTATCACTGCATAGAATAAGGGCGTGTACCCAAAACTATCCTCATCAGAAATCTCGTATCCCTGATCAATCATGTTTTCCAGTGTGTTAGGATTGCAATACTGTACCGCCAGGTGGACAATTGTTTGTCCAAAATCATCCCGCTCCGTCGGATCTACAATATCAAGGATGTTCTGCAGTCTGCTTTCGTCATACCGGATGATCTCGCACTTAGCCATGCACATCCCAATATTCTGTTCCGCAGCACACGCATCCAAATACCGGAATGCCGCGTGAGGATCCTCTTCATCTTCCGATACGTGCCACGGAATTTCAGTTATCGGTTGTCGCTGGGTGTCCATTTCAGTGAAAATGTCCCCGAATATCTGGAACGCATTCCCGAGGGCTGTCTTACCCGCTTTTTCCTTCATTCCGGTCAGGGCGTTCCGCATTCTCCGCCACACGATCAATCTGACGTCATCCATAGTATCGACACTTTCCTCGATCTGATCATGGACTTTTAGACAAAGGAAATCAAACTTGTTCCGAATAATTCCCTCAAGAGTACTAGTATCTCGCACTGGGAGACGTGCCTTGAACCGCTCCTTCTTTCCTCTTTTCAAGATGAACTCTTCATTTTGTTCAATGATAATCCTCAGTCGATCAGCCGGACTATATCTATAGATGGAGTTCTCTGTGTCATTTGGAACTTTATACGAATGATCCGAACTGGATGAACTGCTAACACTGGCAGTCTCTTTGTCCAGATACGGGTTCAGCTGGTTAAAGCGATCCCGTTTTTTAATCACATCAACTGCCTCATCCAAGAAGTTATTGATCATCCTATCCACTCGGTCCCTCTGCCGCTTCATCAGACCAGGTCCGGGAGGTTCAGGTGTCGGTTTCTTCTCTTCCTCCTTCTCCTCCTCAGCTGCAGGCGGCTTCTCCATATCTTTGGGTTTCAACGGAGGAAATACACCAGAAGACGACGAACTAGGCACAGTGGAAGCAGCAGACTGCGGTTTTTTCTTCGTATTCGGGTCACTTGGCTTCCGAGAACCGCGTCTCCTTGGTAGCTGCAAAGGCGGAAGTGGTGGCGCTTCCTCGTCTCCACCGTTCATGGCTGAAGCTCAGTGCAGCATGTAGTAACGCTGTGCTGAAGACCTAAAAGTACGGTATATGCATGGTTAAGCTAATAACTGTGAATACAAGTTGCAACTTAGGTGTCAAATGTAAGTTCACTCTGACAAATGAAATGGCTCTAATATATCTAGGTTTGCAGTTTACTGGTAAGGCGCAAATTTTAGACAACGTCATTTCTAAATAGATAAACAATGGCTTGTGTGTGACTGTGTGAAATAAGAATCGTCCTATAAACGGAAGGAAACCTCAAAAATGTAGGAAGAGGGAGAGACGTAGGAAAATGTAGTGACATTTACAGGCAAGCTTCCACACACAAATAATAAGTCGCCAGACGTAAAAAAGGGAAAAAGGCAGTAGAAAAGTTTTTATAATTGACGGAACTGCACGTTACTGGGTGCTACCGGCGTGAGAGACAGCCATTGAGAAAGAGGGACAGAAAGAGAAATAGGTAGCCTCAATACAATAGCGAACAGAAAGCAAAACAGGCAAAATAACCCTAGAACTTGCACCAAAGTGCTCCAGATAATTAGATTTCCAGTTTCCACTTAATTGACTGCTATAAATACAGCAATTACTGTACGGTGCACGGTTTGCAGTTTTGCGTGAGGGCATCGCAGTCTGCAGTCTGCACTTTGCGCCTAACAATAACCACACGTGAGACTAAGAATGCATATGGACTTAATCCCTTGGAATATTCCCTGATATTCAATTTACCAATTTTCATTCTTTCAGTGTCAATTCAGCAACGGAGGACACTTATTCGCGGCGGTACACGGAAACGTTATCCAACTCTACGCTACGTACACTTTTGAGAATGTTGGCAACCTCAAGGGCCACAACGGGAAAGTCCGGAGCATCATATGGTCTCAGGATGATAGTAAGATCATATCCTGTGGTGTTGACGGTGCCGTCTACGAGTGGAGTGTCTATACCAGCAAGAGGGAGGGAGAGAGCGTTCTGAAAACCTGCTCCTACACCTGTGCAGCTGTCTCACCCGACGGGTCGACCACCTTTGCCGTTGGCTCTGATAAGACCCTGAAGGAGATATCTGATTCGCAAATCCAGAAGGAGGTCCCTGCAGCGGATTCCGTACTCACCCAAGTTGCCATTTCTCGGTCAGGCAGGATGTTGTTTGTGGGTACGGCTCAGGGTTCCATACGGGCCATGAAGTTCCCTTTGACTGTTCCTGGAGATTGGGTGGAACACCATTGTCACGCTTCTTCAATCACCAAAATGAGGATTTCGTATGATGACAGTTATCTCTTCTCGGTCGGAGAGGATGCTTGTCTGTACACCTTCAAGATTATGGACAAGGAGGGACGAGGGTTGAAGGCTAAGGATATAACCTATGCGGAGGAGATCCTGATTTCCAAATCAGACCTCCAGGAGAAGGATACTGCAATGAAAGAGCTGAAGGCGAGGGTCAGCGAGTTGAATATGGAGAATGAGTATCAACTGAGGCTCAAGGACATGAACCATCATGAAAAGACGAAGGAGTTGACAGAGAAATTCATCCAAGAAATGGAGTCGCTGAAAACTAAAAACCAGGTACGTGTTTACAATTGATAGCCAATTAATGACGTTAGAATACTAGAAAACTATTGTTTTCTCGGAAACGGATATTGTTTGAAAATACCGTGAAAAATACCGTGAAAATGACTAGTTGCCAATTATCAATTGCATTCTACGTATGAGTTGGACAGATGTTTAGAGGGGGAAGGGCCGGGGGAGGTAAACGCAATTAACGCCAATTTCTGATCAGGTGTTGAAAACAGACAAGGACAAGGAGGAAGCGAAACATGAAGAGGAACGCCAGGAACTGTTCGAGAAACACCATCAGGAGTTACAAGATTTAGAGTCCGCCAACAATCAGAAGCTAATGGCTGAATACGAGAAATACCAGGAACTCCAGGCGAAGAGTCAGCGCATGCAGGAAGAATACGAGCGGCAACTGGTTGCCAAGTCCGAGTCCCACAAGCAGGCCTTGAGAGAGCAAACGGAGCAGTACGAGTCGAAACTCCACGAGAAGATTGGACAGTTGGAGGCGTCACATGACGAGATGAGACAGATGATGCGAATCCACGAGGAGACAAAAAAACAGATTGAAGAGGATGGAGACAGGGAGATCCTGGATATCAAGAACATGTACGAGAGGAGGTTACGGGAGGAGAAGGAGGGTAATATGAGGTTGACAGGTGAAACGGGCATCATGAAGAAGAAGTTTAAGTCTCAGGAACAGGAGATTGAGGCCCTGAAATCGGATATTAACAACCTGAATACCGAGAAGAACAAACTAAACAGTGTGATCAAATCTCTGGAGAAGTACATTATGGGTCTAAAGAAGGAAATCCAGGAGCGAGATGAGACCATCCAAGACAAGGAGAAACGAATTTACGATCTGAAGAAGAAAAACCAGGAACTGGAGAAATTTAAGTTTGTCCTTGACTACAAGATCCGCGAGCTGAAGAAACAGATCGAGCCGAGAGAGAACGATATCAAGGCGATGAAGGACCAAATCCAGGAGATGGATACCGAACTGGAGCGGTATAACAAGAACAACACTGCCCTGGATCTCAAGATTGAGGAATCCAAGCAGAAGTTGAAGGCAAATAAGGACGAAATGGCCCTTCAACGACAGAATGTTCAAGATATGGAGGCCGAGTTGAAGCGGTTCAGGACGGATCTGAGCAACTGTGTTCAGTACATTCAGGATCCGGCACAGTTGAAGAAATCAATCGTTGCACTGAATACCAAATACGTCCAAAATGAACAGGTAAATCACATGTTTTCATATATTTCCCACTGCTTGTGTGTACCTAGGTACTTGTGTGCTTGAATATGTTCTCAAATTTCTGTTTCTCTCACAGAGTGTCGAGTCAGCTGGTATGGACGTTGACATCCAGAAGGAGTATGCTCGACAGAGGGACCACTTGGAGCGAAGTGTCGCATCCTTCCGTAAGAAACTCACGAAAGATGCTACAATTCACCGAGCTGACAACGTCCGAATTATGCAGGTTTGTCTTAATCCCTCAATTTGTCATCAGTTCCCACTACTAAACCTTCCTCTCTCTCAAATCTGTTTTTGCTTTTAATGCTTCGTTGTCACCGACCCCTGGCTTGTTTTTTAGGAGAACGTGTCGCTGATCAAGGAGATTAATGACCTTCGAAGAGAGCTCAAGATCGCCAGGACGCAGGTGCGTGTGTTGTCTGTGTGAGCGAGAGCTGTTGTGTGGTCTTGAGCTGCTGCTGAGTTGCGTGCCACGCGCAATGTTAAACAACTAGCAGACATGCGACTTGTGAGAGTGGAAAGTACGTTCGTTTCGCGCGTCTCTATGGAGACGTAAATGAAGCAAACACACTCGCTGATTTTATATCGAGCTAAAACTGACACATATCGTACAGATATCTTCCCTCAAATACGCCCTTAATTTGGATCAAAACAAGAAGGTTTGAATGTATAACATGACAAAGTGACAAGATGTAACAAATTGTTCAACTAGTGCCTGTGATGTGTTAGAGTGTCGGATTTTGAAATCATGTTTCCGCTTCCATCCTTTCTAGACGTATCTTTTCACGCTGATTCCAAATCTGTCATTTATTTTGATCTACGACCACGTCTTCCCCTGGAGACGCCCTCCTGAATGAATTGCTTGTGCGTCGCGTTGCAGTGCTGTCACTATGCGCTCTCTCTCGCCAATTAGCTGCGCTCGCAAATTTACACACCACTGTGCCACCTGATCTGAGCTGGATCTCAACCAAGCTGCTCTAAACGCCAAGACAATTAAGATTTAAGATCCAATCCATTGATCGATTGCATAATGAATTGGACCTGTTGCTTGGTTCGTAACTCCAGGTTGACTTTCAGGAAATATCGATATTTCCTGAAACTCAACCTGGGCTGGAATCACGAACCAAACAACAGGAAAAAAGATCTAAAAGGGGAAATACCCAGTTAGGCCATCTAATGTAAAATCTTTAGGGTGAGTAGGAAGTGCCCAATCTTATTCACTTTTAGCCGGGGTTATGTCTTCATCACGTGACAAATCACGTGCTTCGAGAAAGAGATTCGATATTTCGATTGTAAAAATAGTAGTTATTATCCGTTTGACAACCACAATGACGTTTGGCACTTTAAACGATTTTATCGGTTCTGAAAAGATCGATCCGCTCCAGCCCCATATAGTGTTGACTCAGCGAAACGTCCTCTCCCATTTTCTTGCCGTTTCGCACGAGGATCGCCTTGCCTCAGGATCCCCCAAACGAGTTCCTGTTGACGAGGCTCTTACTTTGACTGCTCGAGCTATTTCGGAGCTTTTTGTGAATAATGGCGTTACAACAGTTTTAGAATTCAATATTAAAAAGTAAGTGGCCCTGAGTATTATACAGTTCTTAGAACAGTGTTCTAAAATATATTACATGTTGTCTACTACTTGCAATAGTTCTCTATTATTTCTCAGATTGAATTATTTCTATCCTTGTTTCTGTCCAGGGCTTTGAAGAAACTGTTTGACCTGACAAAGAAAGCAAGTAAACGATCATCGAATCAAAAAGCCAAGTTTGAATCTGAGTTACTCTGCAACATATTCATGTCTACCCACCCGTTATTTGGCAAGCAAAAGGTAGATTTATTGCTGATTCTGAACAACTGTCTGTCTAGCTTAGTATTTTATCATCATATTGTAGTACAGGGTGTCATTGCAGCTCACGCAAAGATAGTGGGACACCCTGTACATGATTTTCTGACCCCCCCACGTGCTAGCAATAAGCCTGTAAAACATGACTATAAGTATTATGCTCGGGTGGCTGAAATCGCCATGCGATTTGGCAACAGCCCCGAGAACGCCGCCCAGTACTGTACAGTGGAGAGGATTTGCAACAATACCTTACAACTCCTCTGGTCACAAATGTTCCGTGCCACACACAACACGTGGAACGGAACGTGGCCCTCACATCCAAGTGTGTCGACCGCATCACCGGGCATAAGAGGCAAGTAGGTATGGCCCTGGCAGTTAAACGGAACCGAGAGGAGAACCCAGGGAAGGTTCGTGTAGGAAAACTACAACGCCGTATGGAGCAGGCAGAGGGACTTTTATAGAGTAGCTTTTAATTATAGAGACACTTTTATGTAATGTTTGTGTTAGTTACAATTAGCGTGACAACATGTATTATACATAGTTACAACGTGTTTTATTAAACATATTACAGGGTTTAGCTTCCGTGAAGTTTGTGAGCGATGAGACTGAGATATTAATTTATTTTATGTCACCAACTAACATGTGTTTGTGCAGAGTTCTCGAAATTACCGAGTTGAGCAGCTTCCTTGAGATCCATCTCAGGTGGCACAGTGGTGTGTAAATTTGCGAGCGCAGCTAATTGGCGAGAGAGAGCGCATAGTGACAGCACTGCAACGCGACGCACAAGCAATTCATTCAGGAGGGCGTCTCCAGGGGAAGACGTGGTCGTAGATCAAAATAAATGACAGATTTGGAATCAGCGTGAAAAGATACGTCTAGAAAGGATGGAAGCGGAAACATGATTTCAAAATCCGACACTCTAGTGATGTGTATTGTGTATCACTTTTTACGCCCCTTTTTGTCGCATGAAGTGACGTCACTTGAGAACCACACCTCCCCCACCTCTTTCTGACAGCCCTCATTTCAGGTGCACGACCTTGAGGCCAACAGCAACGTTCTAAAGAAGGGTGCCCCGCTCCCAGGACCCTTATTATCGACAGAGGAAGTGGACACGACAAAGAAGATTGTAGAGATCCAGAAAATTGAAATCAAAAAGCTCCGAGACGAGCTCAGACAGACTCTTAATAGGCCACTTTCGAATGGCCAACGGCTACCACCGATGGAAAGCATAGAAGCACAATAAACACTTGTACTTATTGAGCAGACTGAGAATCAATGTAAATAAGAGAGTCATCGGGTCAGAGAGGTTTTATATATGTTTTATTGCGCCGTTTTTGCAGTGGATGATTGTTGATGTACTAAACCACGCATTGGAGCGAAGACAGAGTTCCTTTAGCTAACTCAAAGCGATTGTAAACTGTGTGAGAATTGCTTGTCAAAGAGCTCAAAAAATAATTATGGGTCCCGGCGGGTTACCGGACAAAAGCAGAAGGACAGGAAAATGCATTGTTTGCCGAAACAATTATCAGTCTCCGTTGTTACCATTTTCCGCTACCACGTACGTGCACGTATACCGACACCACATTCCAAGAAACAAAATGATATCACCATTTTGCAGAGCATGGTAAACCAGATTAATAAAACTGTTGACAACAAAATTTACAGCACGAAATACCAATCACCATTTCTTTTCCTATCACGTTCTAACTGTGTCATATCTCGTCGCTTTTCGTTGCCAAGGTCAAAGCTTGTTTATTATCTTGTTTACTGGCAAACGGTGCACTAACAATAGTGCTCTCACGTAATATACCGGTACATAGCTTCTCTCTCTCACTCTCTAAATTCCATAAAATATATGTAATTTTATTAGTCAGATTCAACGTCGACAGTTTCTATAGGTTATGTTATAGTGTCCAATAGGTCCACCGGCTGGTTTGGGTTAGCGAAGAGAGCTTTCCGTCGTTTTTCTGTTGAGCCCTGAAATAGAAGTGAATTGAGTTGCCAGTAACAAAGTTTGAAAATATCTCCTCCAGAAAAACAATAATAAGATCACAGTTTCTCAGAATATCACTTTTTCTCACTGCAAACTCACGGGTGGTAAAGACTTGACAGAGGGGCTTGTTATCGTCTTGTTTTCTGTTCCCTGATTCTCCTTGTCCTCTTCTTCCCCCTGTGAGTGCTGACTACTCTGGTCTTCAGGGGGCAGGAAGAGAGCCATTTTGGAGAGGTATGACGTCAGGCTCTTCTTTGTACTCACTGTGTCAACCTGAGAAAGAAAGAGAGCTAGAGGGAGAGGATAGATCGAGGGAGGGGGAGAGTGAGAGAAAGAAACAGATAATGAATAATGATCTAGTAGCGTTGTCATGACAGCAGGATCATTAATACACCAAAAAAAGATAATCACCCTCCCATTACCCTCGTTACCTCGTCTATAGCCTGCTGAACGAGAGATCGGACTAGTTTTAGATTGGCCGCGTCACCGTGGAGAATATCAAAGAGGGGCAGGATCTTCACCAGAGCTCGCCCATACTTGGAACTAGGTCGGAGGATTAGTTCATTGCACGCCGTGATGGAGAGTTGCTCGTGGTGTCGACCTGTTATAGAGAAGGTTGTGTTAGTATTATTATTATTATTATTAGTACTCTCGTTAAAAAACAGAGATATAAAAAGGGTGGTGTTGCACAGAAAATGAAAATATCGTGGGCGCGGTTGATCAAAAAGAACGCAGCAGTGGCCTGGGTTTGCATGTGTAAATGTCAACAAGTCTACAGAATATATGCAGTACAGATGTATCCATCTGTTGAAAAAGACTAAAGAGTGGTAAATTGTATCCTTACCAGGAAGTAGAGAAAGAAGTAGCTCTGCAAGGTTTACTGGATTTATCTCCTGGAGTGGAGAGGTAGAAGGGGCATCACACACCGTTTGGAGGGTCGGGAAAAACGCTTGTTCGAGGAAGTGGACACGACAAAGAAGATTGTAGAGATCCAGAAAATTGAAATCAAAAAGCTCCGAGACGAGCTCAGACAGACTCTTAATAGGCCACTTTCGAATGGCCAACGGCTACCACCGATGGAAAGCATAGAAGCACAATAAACACTTGTACTTATTGAGCAGACTGAGAATCAATGTAAATAAGAGAGAGTCATCGGGTCAGAGAGGTTTTATATATGTTTTATTGCGCCGTTTTTGCAGTGGATGATTGTTGATGTACTAAACCACGCATTGGAGCGAAGACAGAGTTCCTTTAGCTAACTCAAAGCGATTGTAAACTGTGTGAGAATTGCTTGTCAAAGAGCTCAAAAAATAATTATGGGTCCCGGCGGGTTACCGGACAAAAGCAGAAGGACAGGAAAATGCATTGTCTGCCGAAACATCAAACAATTATCAGTCTCCGTTGTTACCATTTTCCGCTACCACGTACGTGCACGTATACCGACACCACATTCCAAGAAACAAAATGATATCACCATTTTGCAGAGCATGGTAAACCAGATTAATAAAACTGTTGACAACAAAATTTACAGCACGAAATACCAATCACCATTTCTTTTCCTATCACGTTCTAACTGTGTCATATCTCGTCGCTTTTCGTTGCCAAGGTCAAAGCTTGTTTATTATCTTGTTTACTGGCAAACGGTGCACTAACAATAGTGCTCTCACGTAATATACCGGTACATAGCTTCTCTCTCTCGCTTTCTAAATTCCATAAAATATATGTAATTGTATTAGTCAGATAAGCTCAACGTCGACAGTTTCTCTAGGTTATGTTATAGTGTCCAATAGGTCCACCGGCTGGTTTGGGTTAGCGAAGAGAGCTTTCCGTCGTTTTTCTGTTGAGCCCTGAAATAGAAGTGAATTGAGTTGCCAGTAACAAAGTTTGAAAATATCTCCTCCAGAAAAACAATAATAAGATCACAGTTTCTCAGAATATCAATTTCTATCTATCTCTCTTCTAAACTCACGGGTGGTAAAGACTTGTTAGAAGGGCTCGTTATCGTCTTGTTTTCTGTTCCCTGATTCTCCTTGTCCTCTTCTTCCCCCTGTGAGTGCTGACTACTCTGGTCTTCAGGGGGCAGGAAGAGAGCCATTTTGGAGAGGTATGACGTCAGGCTCTTCTTTGTACTCACTGTGTCAACCTGAGAAAGAAAGAGAGCTAGAGGGAGAGGATAGATCGAGGGAGGGGGAGAGTGAGAGAAAGAAACAGATAATGAATAATGATCTAGTAGCGTTGTCATGACAGCAGGATCATTAATACACCAAAAAAAGATAATCACCCTCCCATTACCCTCGTTACCTCGTCTATAGCCTGCTGAACGAGAGATCGGACTAGTTTTAGATTGGCCGCGTCACCGTGGAGAATATCAAAGAGGGGCAGGATCTTCACCAGAGCTCGCCCATACTTGGAACTAGGTCGGAGGATTAGTTCATTGCACGCCGTGATGGAGAGTTGCTCGTGGTGTCGACCTGTTATAGAGAAGGTTGTGTTAGTATTATTATTATTATTATTAGTACTCTCGTTAAAAAACAGAGATATAAAAAGGGTGGTGTTGCACAGAAAATGAAAATATCGTGGGCGCGGTTGATCAAAAAGAACGCAGCAGTGGCCTGGGTTTGCATGTGTAAATGTCAACAAGTCTACAGAATATATGCAGTACAGATGTATCCATCTGTTGAAAAAGACTAAAGAGTGGTAAATTGTATCCTTACCAGGAAGTAGAGAAAGAAGTAGCTCTGCAAGGTTTACTGGATTTATCTCCTGGAGTGGAGAGGTAGAAGGGGCATCACACACCGTTTGGAGGGTCGGGAAAAACGCTTGTTCCACCATCTCAAGCATCTCACTGCATGGGAAATATTGGAGTTATTGACCGTGATTCATTCATTGTCTCGGCCCATTGGTAATGAACTTATATTATCATCTGCAGTTGTCACCTACACATTCTTGGGTCCAAGGCGGCTGAAGAACATGCCCACTGAGTGTCTCAAGACATCCCCTTCTGTAGCAGGGCTCCACCAGAGAAGCATCAGTCGGGAGAAGAGCTGGGGATCGAGTAGTCTCCCATTGTAGATCAGTTTAGCTACACCCTCGGCAGCCACACTTCGGAGCACCTCGTCGTCCAGGAACTCCTTGAACTTAGCAATAATCCGATCGCTTTTACAGAGAAGGACCTCTTTTCTCTTTAGTTCAACCCTCCCAAGTTATTGGGAGTAAGTTCTGGATTCTGGATTCTGGATTCTACTGCCTAAGTGGTAGTATGTACCACTAAATGTGCCCTGTGATATTTCAGTTTCACTGTTCACAACGCAATAAGTATTACAAAGAGGTACTAATTTGATGACTATACCTCATCGTTTGACAGGCCTCCAATAGGGTTTTCAATATCCGCATCCCCCTTCAGTCTAGTGGCTTCAAGTTTTGAAGAAAGAGCACTTTCATCATCAAGAGCTGTCGAGTCCTTACTTGCTTCTGCCTCCTGAGGAAAAATAAGTTTGTGAAATCTCGCTCACTGCGGATTTTGTTCGTCACACAAGTGACTTAATTATTCAACTGGTTGGGTCTGTGTGTTCACTGAAGTGCATTAAACTTAGTGACGACTATTTATATCAAGGGATTAAAGCCAATGGTACCCACCTTCTTTTTGTTCTGTTCATCTTCAGCGAAAGTATCAATGCCAAACACGAGGAAAAGGTCGAAGATAACTTTGAGGGAGGTTTCTAAGATCTCAGCGAAATTATCCACCATGACAACCTGAAATTCAAATATTTGAGATTTGGGAGATCTGATATTTGGCAGATTTGGGATTAGGGGAATGCGATAATGTGGCAAGTGAAATTTCTCAATGGTGGGTGATACAGATGTTGATGGGGGAGGATATAGTTGATAGTGGGAGAATAGAGATACGTCCACAAGACTGAGAGAGATTCAGATAGAGAATATTTAAAACTAGAAGAATTGCAGCAAGCTTACTCGCATGCATGTACTGTGGGAGACAAAGCTGTTTCCTAGCAGGGAAAAGAGGGAAATAGTGGACATCCAAATACCCAGGAATCCACGTTCCACAGGGGATGCGGGGATGTGATAGTAGAAGGATACTGACACGTTACTCTCCATAACTTCACTGTTAGAATTTCAAAGTTATTGATGGAATACTAAACACTACTAGCTGTCTGAACAATAATCATATCAGTAGTTTTTTCACAACAAGCAATTGTGCAACGATATTTAAACTCTGAGCACTGAGATGGGTCGTAAAACGAGGTACGTGGTAAGTCTATCAATCGAAAAAATTGGCAATTTTTCAATGCTTCTCATTAAGCCCCTCCCCACTCTCTGACAACTTTCTCACCTCTCTGACAGCTTCTCACCTCTTTCATGAGCCTTATCTTAACACTTTTCAGCAAATAGAGTCGTTTAAAACTTTTCAGAAGATATAGCAAATATAGTCTTGTCAGAAGCTAGCGAATATAAAAAGAGTTGTTTCAAAACCTACAAATATACATATAAGGGGCAATTTGCGATTTGCGGGCTCTGCACTATAGACGCTGTACCCACGCGTGACACAAATGACACTGACTGGGGTAGGGAGGGTTTGGGTTTGGAAGGTACTATTCAACGTATTAGCTTATTAACTTAACTTATTAATATTACTATTAAACGAATATATTTTAATCGTGAGTGTATATAGCGAACATGACGTAATTTTAAATTGCATTTTTACAAGTTTTACAATTTTAGACGTAAGCACTCATGCCTTAGGCATCTATTTTGATAGAGAGTCTGTCGGGTTTTGTATGAAGTATCAATGTATCTTTATATTTTACCTTTTCAAATCACAGTGTGTTCACTATTCACGTAATTTGAATCACTGCTGATAAATATAGTTCCCTAATTTCGGTTTGGTACCCACCTTCTTTTTGTTCTGTTCATCTTCAGCGAAAGTATCAATGCCAAACACGAGGAAAAGGTCGAAGATAACTTTGAGGGAGGTTTCTAAGATCTCAGCGAAATTATCCACCATGACAACCTGAAATTCAAATATTTGAGATTTGGGAGATCTGATATTTGGCAGATTTGGGATTAGGGGAATGCGATAATGTGGCAAGTGAAATTTCTCAATGGTGGGTGATACAGATGTTGATGGGGGAGGATATAGTTGATAGTGGGAGAATAGAGATACGTCCACAAGACTGAGAGAGATTCAGATAGAGAATATTTAAAACTAGAAGAATTGCAGCAAGCTTACTCGCATGCATGTACTGTGGGAGAAAAAAGCATGCTCCAAGAGCGTGCACCACTGCAGAAAGAGTTGTGAAACTGTAGTAGTATGAACAAACAAAGATATCATCGACATTATCACAAGTGGAACTTGAATGGTTCATTAGCGCTTGTAGAGTTCCCACTTGTAACACAACTTGTATTGTTAAATTGTAAAATTCTACTTGTGGTAGTCCAACGAACACTAAAAACCAGTCAAATTAAAAAAGAGTCAACAACTTCATACCTGTAAAAAGAAGACAAGGTATTTCTTGGCGAGTGTCTTGCTCAGAATACAGCTCAGTCCCAGGGCCTTGACAGAGAGATGACGGACTATCTCGTTATGGGATACGACACCTGACATAACCTGAGGGCAGGTGTTTAACAGCAAAGTTTGTGGAAAGTATGTATGGAAGTATGTTGTGTTCAGAGGGTTAAAATCCTTATAAGTATTTGATGTTGTAAAATGTTCTGACCCAGCAAGATAAATGTTCAATAATCGATACAATGCAATGGGTTAGAGTAGAAAAGTCAAGATTAACCCCCCCCCCCTAAAAAACCAATCTGTAGTACATAATCACTTACCACATTCTCTAGAAGACCAGTCAGCGTAGGTTCGAACGCCACATCACATTTCACCCATTGTACCAAACCAGTGACCATCGTCAGACACCGAATCATGGTTACAGGATCACTTTTCTCACAGGAATCTAACTCATTTAGATTGAACTGAGTTGCTCCTTCCAGGGGATTCCGGATGTCGTTGATGATTTCTGCAACTGTTCGAATTCGTGTTCCTTCGTCTGTTTCCGCTAGACAGTACAGCTCTACAAGTCGTTCAATCGACTGAAAATAGAGGAACATGGATTAGTGAGAACCGCTAGGGCAGCTTGAACCGTTCGAAAGTCGACTCGTGAAATGAGTACGAACTATTCAAAGGGGATCGGGAGAGAGGGACAGTTTGGAATCTTAGGAAAAGTTAGCGTAACATTTAACTCATGCAAAGAAAAAGGAGTGATTCGAAAATTCTCACTCTCAGTGACTAAAAAGTATGCCCTTAAAGTTAATTTAGGGCCATGTGACGATAAAGAGTATAAACCATCAGGAGGCACCCTGACTATAACCAGCTATTCTAAACAATGCCCTTATCGAATCCTGAAATGCAGAACGCCGAGAAATTGAGAAGAGATACTTCTTTCCGGGTAGCAACATCTGAAGTTGGAATTCGTGGCGTGGTTTTGGCGGCAGCTTAGAACAGGAGAAAGAGTGGGAGTGCCGCGCAATGCGCGAATGATCCTGAAAATAAACCATTCGGCTACCGCGCGTCAAGATCCATTCAAAATGGGACAGTGTACGGGGCCACTTTTCCACACCCTCTATGAGATACACAGATGATACACACTGACAAATTATGAGGCTCTTATTAGTTATTTCTATAACACTCGGTACCTGAATTGTAATCTCTGCCTCGGTTATGATAAACTTTGTAACTCCTATCAACTTCTTTCTCCCCGCCTCATCCGACATATCTGCTAGTTTCGCCATTTTAATCAGCTCTTGGATTATGTAGGAAGCTTGGTAGTGAGCGTCATAATCTTCACTAGATATCTTACTTGCTTCCACTACATAGCTGAAATGGGAGATGTTAGGAAACCGAAATCTGAATATTGAGAGCGGTTGAATGTCAAGTTTTAGGTTTCTTGTCAAACAAGTATTTCTTACTTTTTGAGGTACTCGGCAAATCTAGATAGATTCGGCATGATGGCATCATATGTTTCGGTGTTGCTGTTCTTTAGACAGTAATCAACCAGGCACCGCCAGTAGAAAATACTCTCTGGTGTGAGCTGATCCACAGGGATTACTGGGGAGAAAGGATCGAGTTAGAGTGAGTTAGAGATTCTTTATCATGTATGGCAGTCAAAAAGACATTAGAGGAACACGTTAGAACCTGCCTCCCCAATTTGTTACTTCTCTCCTCCTCCAGTCCCCGTCCCATCTAAATTACTTACTCCCCCTCTAGACCCCCCTCCCAATTACTTATCCCCCCTCAGATACTTACTTCCCTCTTATATCCCCCTAAATAAGTAATAACTTACTTCCCTCCTCTAGCCTGCTTTGTAAACACTGCACCGCATTATCCATGGATACAAATGCCAATACTTCTTTGACTACTTCACCACATAAATCCACCTTGCCCTCCACATCCAGAGCCTGTAGCATTCTGACTATGTCCCCGTTGTAATAGGCCAGCCAGTTTCGGAGGAGGGCCACACATGTGGATTTTACTGAGGCATGTCTGTCATCTGGAGGTGGGGGTGAGAGGGTCAGATACAGTCAACATAATTCATAGGACTAGTTTTTTCGAAGTGCGAAGGGTCTAAGGATTGCAGTATTGGGTTATTTATTTGGATTTAAACAGAACTTACGCAGTCCACTCTCAATAATTTTCATCCTGTAGCTGATCTTCATAGATCGTATCGATATCTTCTCCACAAGGACCTCATATGCTCCCTTCCTGACCCCTGGGTTCGTATCTCTTGTCCTCTCGATTAGTGGCATTAGGGTCTTCGAGTTAATTGCAATAGCTTTTACTGCTGCTCGCCTTACATCCGCTACACCATCTTGGAATGAAGGGATTGCAGGTTAAATGTTTCAATCTTTTAGCACAGCTCAATTTCAAGTGAGAAATGAAAAGAGCAATCACCACTATATCTTCCATCTTACCAGTTTTCATAATCTTCAGAAACCCCTTTATGACAGGACACTCGGGGTCTGCAGGATCTTGAAGCCTGTTTAGGGTGTGAACCGCCTGAACTCGGACCGAGGGAACTTTATCTTTCAGCCTTTCCAACATACAGGAGTAGATTTTGTCAAACAATTCTTCATCGATTTCCGCATCTGTGGTGGGAAAATGAGAATTATGAACAGTGGACCCATATCCCACCCATATTCAGTTGGCCGGGGTAAGAATAGGATCGTCAATACTGTTGATGAAACTTAGTTTTATTTAACATTTAACATTGAGTTACTCACCTCCTCCCAAAGATGTTAGAAGAATGTTAATGATCTGACACAATCTAAACCGGACGGCCTTATCATTAGCGGTATGGTATTGAAGGGCTCTGTTAAAAAGGAGCACTGCAAAAGGTCCCGTCTCACATACTTCCTCGTCCGAAAACTTTTCCTTGTTGAGGTCAGCTCTAATAGCAAACTTGCAGCAGAACTGAGGGATAAATGTATGAATTATGATGTATCATTGCAAGTAGGTAGTTGCTCGACCTAATTTAGGGAGCTACATACTAAATATATGGGGCTATTAAATTAAGGGCTGCTAAATTTAGTGGAATATTATAATTTGGTGAAGCAAAAGGAATAAAGGGGTTTGTATCAAGAGGGAAAAAAAGAAAATAAGATATGAAATCTCCTGTGTACCTGTATAATTCGCTCAGTGGGTGGTTCCCTTGCTCCCACTAGACACGCATGTTGTAGAAGATACCAAAACTCCTCGAAAAACTCCTCTCCGCTCTCGTTACAGTTCCGCTTCAATTCCCACATTTTCTCTGTAAGAAAGGGGGAGGGTGTTATCTGAAGATCAGTGTTTCATCCTCACATAACAGAGTTGTCATTCCTCTCAGATCATCAGAATAAAGGAAAACGATGCGAGAACCTCCACAGTGCAAGTTTTTTGCACAAGTTACTAACCAAGATGTGTTTCACTCACCAATATTCTTGGTTTGGTGGGTGTACCCCTTCTGTACGGATTGCATTATCAGTTTCATCTTGGCTAGTAATTTACTAACCACCCTCTTCTCAGAACCATCATCTTCCTCTTCTGTAGTGGATGGAGCTACCACCTGGTGATATTGTTACTTTAATTAGGAGAGAGAGAGGAATGAGATTGTTACTTTAACTAGGATGGAGAGGAGTGAGATTGTTACTTTAACTAGGATGGAGAGGAGTAGGGGAAGTGAGATTGTTACATTAACTAAGAGAGATTAGAGAGGAGGGTTGTACTTACCGGTCGAGCCTCATCGGTGCTGCTCTTCTTACGACGCTTCGTGGGAGGCTTCCGCTTAGGGGCCATACCAGCTTGAAATATTGGGTAGAGGGGTAATTATGTGATTTTGGTAGTAACTTCAATACATTAAACTCGGAAATTGAGAAAAATCAGAATAAATTAAACGAAAACCCACTAAAAAATCACAACAAAACCCCTCTCTCAAGATCCTTTAGAAGCGAGAAGTTTAGTCCTATTATCAGGAATAACAACCTCCGGCTCAGGAACACAAATCACAACCTCCCTCGCTAGTTTCCCTGTCACGCTACAGTCATTAGCACAGGTGTACACACCCACAGTCCGGTAGTCAAGACTCCGCCGTGGTCCACTAAAGGGTCGGAGTATGGAAATCAGGGCTGGCATGAGTTGAAGTTCGAACTGTCTGGGACCATGGCATAAGTCACAGCGTGGGATGTTGGTTGATGGTAGTAGTAAAGGTTTACCCCCAACATCGTACCTCAGACACTGCTCCGGACAAAGGGAGAGTCGTTTATAAAACTTGTAAAACTCTCGATCTTTAACATCCGTCTTCTCGTATTTCTCACCACCACCTCCACCAGCCCCCTCTCCTTCTTCTTCGACAGCTGTATGGTGTTTTGAAACACTCACATCCCTCTCGGGCTCAACGTACAGATAATATGGTTTAAACCAGCTTGAGTTGTTGCTAGGTTCACCTGGATACGACTCTGTGATTGACAGCGTTTCCATGGCAACGGTTACGTCATCAGTTTGTGACGTCACATCATAACCACCCCACGTGTCACCTCCAACACCCCAATCATCACCAACCCCCCAATCACCACCATTATCTATCACCACCTCCTTCTTCTTCTCCTGCACAACACTTCTCTCAACACCAATCCCTCTTAGCGCAGTCCATGCTTCAGTCTTATTTTGACAACCCTCCTCAACACAACTAAAAAGGTACAACACCCGGGTAGAGTGAACTAGAGGAGCGTTGATTTGGGCCACTAGCCAGGAGGGTGTGTCACAGAGAGAGCAGGGTGGATGGGTTTGGGAGGGTAGTGGCCAGGTAGGGAGTCCCCCTAGTTGGTTATCTGTTAGGGTTCCTGAGTTAGCTCCACCGGGTATAGGCTTGTCTCGGATACCCAGGAATAACATTACATACTGAGAGGGAGAGATTTGGAGATTTATACTGACAAGACATGTACTATACATTTATTTTGACGTGGGTATAATTTGGGACGTGTTGCTTCTCAACTGTCAGACAACTGTCAGGCACAAAAAGGGTCGGGTAGGGTTTCCAAGATTAGGCTTTGGGTTTTTGTTAATTCAATAAAAACACAAACATTTAGTTCGTTTCTGGTTTTGTAAAAAATGCAAACTTTAAAACACAACACAAACAAACAGTGTCAGAATAAGTTAAACCTCAACCACACGTCCCCGCTATTTCAATGACTCATGTTTTAGAGTTCTGGAGTTTCTATTTCGGTGCCGGAGCTCCAGCCTGTTGCTCGTACATGGCAGAGAGCTTCTTTCCAACTCGCTCATACACTTCTAGGTACTGAAGAACGATACTGTGTTATTTATCGACCGATAATATGCGTATGTGTTCAGTGATGTGTCAAATGGTTTTAAAATGGTAGTTGGACCCTGATAAAAAGCAATTTTACTAATTTTTTTAACCGTCCGGGAACAGTACCAACATTTCATGAGACGGTCTCATTGAGACCCAATAACATATATTTACCTTGGCAACACATCGATCAAGACAGACACCCTCTGCTTTGGACAGGTCCCCATCATCATACGTTTTACTGATGCACTTACTTTTACACGTCTCAGATAACCTGGGATAACATGGGATTGGGAATCCATACATAACACAATGTGGTTTAGTTAAAACAATAGCTCAACTAATTGATTATCTAGCAAGAATAGACCGATCAGAATTTGGAAAAGTCTACTACTGATCGCCTCTACTCTGGCCCCTAACGGGATACCTGTTGTACATATCCTGAATCATCTCCATTTCCAACTGCTCCATTTGTTTCTGTTGCTGGTAGGACAACTTAGGTGCAAACGCCATGGTATATTATCTAGTTGGTGAGTGAGAGAATCTTAGGTCCAGTATTAATTATTATATATGATAATTGCGAACCTATGATAAAAAAACGGAAAATTTAAACCGAGTGTCTTTAAAAACGAAGTAAAAAAGTTAAAAACACAAATATAAAACCATCCCCTCATTTCTAAGCATCTTTTGATTTCTCCAAATGTTCCGATAATCGTGTAGCTACAGTGCAACAAAACTGGTTCAAACTATCCTTACTGGTCCCAAAAATCCACCCAAAATCAACAGTTACCCCTCCATCCTCCTCATTTCTTTCAACTGACATGACACTGTGAAACAAACACGTGACATCTCTACTACTTCCTGATTGGCTGTTACATATCACGTGGTCACTGCTCAACTTCCTTCGTTTACAGTTCTCCTTTTCAAATTGCTCCTGACGCCGTTTTCTCCTACCGTGTGACCAAGTGTTCTCAGTTGCTGTAACCCAGCCAACCCATCTAGTTGTCACGTGGTCCTTATGTGACGTCACTTGGTCCTCACGTGACATCACATGACCACTAGATGACGTCATTTGGGCACTAGATGACGTCATATGATCACGTGTAGGACATGGTGTAACCTGCACGTGCATCTCCCGTAACAGTCCCCCTATCAGAGACGTGGCAGTAGTGAATGTCATGGACTGAGAAGGTAGGGAGAACGAGTAGATAGTTGATGGTTTTTTGGTGTTTGCTGGTTGAAGAGTGGGTGGAAGGGTGGGAGAGAAAGACCAGGCAAGCCCCCATCGTGTTGTGTTTCCCTGTCTGAACTCTGTTGTAGTTACCCTGGTAACGCCGTGGGTGGTTAGTCTGGTAACCAAGGGCTCCAGCGATACCTTTCTACCAAGCATGGTCGTGTACCACGTTACCTGGCAGAAGAAAGGGAGGCTTGGTTTGGAGAGGTTTGGTTTTGAGTGATTAAGTTTGGAGAGGTTTGGTTTGGAGAGATTTATAGGAAACCATAATGTAGAAAATAGAGGAAAGATTAGATCAGGAAACATAAAATAGGGTGCTATTTGAAATCAATGTACCTGTGATTGAAGTTGTAAACTCTCGTTTATTAGTTGAATTATAAATGCTACCTCTCCTCCCTCAGTTGCAACTTCTGGAGAAAATGTAATTTTAGGGTTAAATTGATAGGGGTCAAGCCGAAAAAGTTGTCTCAAAATGACTGCCCCTCTCCGAACAGAGCCGAGTTCGAGCTGCGTGCGCGATATCAAATATTGGTAATCACTGAAGTTATTGAAGAACTGTGAGTTGTACCAACCTCCACTAGACCCGGTGCAGATAGATTTAGCGGCTGGACGGTTCTCGCTTCTTGATGCATCATCTGAGTCATCAGAGTAGAAGGGTGGGTTGCACATACAAAATGTGAACTGTTCTGCTCCTGTAGGGATGTCACAGTAGGTTTTAAATCAAATGATTTTAATTTTGAGTTTGAAATGTCAGCTTTACAATCGTTACTCATTGCCTTGCTCGACCAATTTGATTTAAAATAGTTCATCACACACCAACCTATCACACTAGCGAGTCTCCCATCACTATCAGTTACTTGTCGCACTATCACCTTATCATCCAGCTTGTTCCGTGTCACGTTGCACCTAGCAACACTAAAACTCTCCTCATCTCGCTCTGTTGCTAGGAAGGTCCAGGAGAAAACTCGGGAACCAAGGAGGGGGTAAATAGCTGAGGCTCCTGTACCTGAGCAGGTGAAGGACAAACTGTTAATTCAGGTCATACACTTAGTGTGTAACAGGACTCCTGTTACAGGAACGGACATGGTGCAGTGTCAATAAATCACTGAAATGCATCCCACTCACCTACCTATATCTAATCCTCGCACCTGACTCGATGTTGTATTATCAGGAAAGGAAATCAAATCCTCGATCCAGTGAAGGTAGTTCAATCTCAGAGGTAGGGTGGGGATCAACCTGTCTAGCGGCAGGTCTAACTCAAGGGAGAAGTAGTGACTGGCAAGAGTTTGTGTGAGCTCTCGTAGTGCAACCGGGTCTTTGAAATTTATCGTACAATAACCGGGACGAACCTATAAAATTTGATGGTTAGCAATAAATTATAGATTTCAATAAGATGGCTAGATTTAACTCGTATTTAACTAATTAATCAATTAATTAAACCTGGCGAAGATGTTTTTCCAATTCCGGATATTTCTCGCCAAGTTGTTGGAAGTTGGGCGCTGTTCGAAATACATTCCTTACGTGCATACGTGCTATAATGTGCCACGATATGGTTAATTTTAGTATTCATTTGAGGAGTTTAGATGCAGAGAAACACAGAAATTAGGTTAGGTTTAAAAGGAATTATAAATACCGTCTGCGGCAAAAAAAATGTCCCCCCTAAACCACCATAGTTCACGATATGGTGGAGTGCTGTAACTTTGCAGGGTTGCTCTACTATATCTATCTTGATCCTGACAGAAATTTCAGAGCTCTAGCTCAAAATTCATTTTTTTGATCGGAATGAACATTGTCATTCATTCTAGGAAAAATGATTTTTCGGTCCAGAATTCAAGCAATTATCTTTGGCAATTGATTAGCTTTACAATGTGACCAAGATCAGCTAAATTGGACAACCGCAAGAGACAGTGTCATGTTTCTTAAAGTTACACACGCCAGGTGATCGTCACCGAATCGTCACGAGTACTCGGTATTGCGAATCGGGCTAAGCAGCAGAGAATCACGTATCACAGCTGCTAATGAGGGATTACCATTCTGATTAGTCATGAGATCCGTAGCTCTTCGATACATGTCCTCTATCTTCGAATCACATCACAGGCCATTGGTACGCATACCTCATTAGCAGCTGTGATACGTGATTCTCTGCTGCTTAGCCCGATTCGCAATACCGAGCACTCATGACGATTCTGTGACGATCACATGGCGTGTGTAACTTTAAGAAACATGACCCTGTGTCTCTTGCGGTTGTCCAATTTAGCTGATCTTGGTCACATTGTAAAGCTAATCAATTGCCAAAGATAATTGCTTGAATTCTGGACCGAAAAATCATTTTTCCTAGAATGAATGACAATGTTCATTCCGATCAAAAAAATGAATTTTAAGCTAGAGCTCTGAAATTTCTGTCAGGATCAAGATAGATATAGTAGAGCAACCCTGCAAAGTTACAGCACTCCACCATATCGGGAACTATGGTGGTTTAGGGGGGACATTTTTTTTGCCGCAGACGGTACATATAATTGGTTCAAAAGCACACGTTACTCTTTCCAAGACAGCCAACACAGCAATAGAACAGTTACACCGAGTCAGAAGAATTTTATTATAAGATCGAGTCAGAAGAATCTATATTATAAGTTGAAGATGAACGTCGTCGAAGTGGTGGCCGTTCGTTAGGCGGTATCTAAGCGACAGACTGCTCCTTCATTAAGAATCCCAATGGCCTGTTGGTGAACTGACGTAACTACGGTAGCCAGGAAGGATGTCGCGCCGCGCACACATAGTAGCTGCTAACAGTGACTAATTTAACCTCTCCTTCCGTCGCGCGCGTCCATGCCATGATCATTTCCTGTAATGAACACGTCATGTTGTCATGGACACTGATTGAAGTTGTTTTGGGTCCTCTTGATAAGTGCTCGCCGCTATCTGATCACATTTCACGTAGTTAGTTAACCTCATCAGAACCCCGGCTCCGTCAGTATCACATATCTCACAGTGTTACATGTCTACCACACCCATCAATCATCATTATGGGAGTGGTAAGTGGAACTGATGACAATCAAACTCATAGAATAAATGGATGAATTACGCTAAACACCTGGCCCACTTTGGGGAGCATATGTTTTTTTACTGATCGGTGCAAGTGTTTATGTTGGAACATGTTTTAGCATATTATAGCAATTCAGTGTCCATAGTTACCAACTTCGTTTCTATGGCAACTGTGGGGATAAAGAGGACCACCCGGCGAAGCCGGGTGTCTTTCAAACCCCTTACTTGAGGCGCACCCACTGGGTGCGCTAGAAAATAATATTCTAGCTCAGTCTTCTTAAAATGATATTCTAGCTCAGGTATATAGTGTCATATTATCCTCCACACGGTTGGTTGATGCACGCGTATGAATCAAACACATTTCTACCGCTGAACCACTGACGTTTTTACACCTTAATGGAATAAAGGGATATTCATTGTTAAAGAACAAGGGCAAATGAGTGCCAGAACAAACTGTAGTATTGTTGTAGTATTGTTACATTATAGCTAGGACTAGATGATGATTTACCTGGCGGGGAATTAGCTTGTGACTGACTAATACAGCCTTCATGTGGCGAGCTCCAGCTTTATGTGCCTCCCTGCTGATCTGACTTGGAAAAATTACCTCACACAAACTGCATCCGGATTCTTGGATCCCATCATCTCTGTTGAGTCCTGGAAATAAATTTTCTGCATTTCGCAAGGGCGTGGTGGTTTTGTTACAACGTCAGCCGTAATTTACACTGTATGATGATTGATGAGGGGTAATTTCAATACCAAGGCCTAAGTGGGGTTGGTATAATTATTGCAGTGGCCAGAACCCCTTACCGAAATGAGAGAATAATAGTTGTCGCCAGATTGGGCGCAGCTCAGACGCACAAGAGCGATATTGTTCCCTCCAGTCCTCAGGTAATACTTGTGGAACGTCAGCTAGCAACTTTGGAGCTGGCTGCCCCATTCTAGACACTATCTCCTCGGTTAGAGCTCCAACTTGACCTAAGCGGATTTGTATACTGATTTGTAGATACAGAGTGTTATTGAAATTTGAAATGGAAACATACTGAGAAAAGGAACAAGGCCAAGCAAGTGACCGTATTGAAAAATATCATCTTTGCTTGGCGGCAACCAATAGTTGGATTGTCCCATGGATAGAGAAATAACCAAGTGGAGGCGCTAATAAAGGAAAAAGATACTGAGAAAATACTAACCCTGCTCAAGTCTTTTGAGATGTTTTTTGCTGGTAATATGTATCAAAGCATGGTATCTTGTCGCAATCTCCCCCGTCCCACACATTACGCACCTTGGCATTTCGCTAACAAGGGAGATGCGGTTAGAGACAGCTGAGGTTAGAGAGGAAAAGGGTAAGGGAGGTCCTCCCTGGGAGGAAAACCTATAGTAACAGTTTGATTATCTGAGCTCCTGACTGGTTAATGGTATTTGAATGATCATTTAAAAGGAGTTCAGATGCAGATAAACGCAGAAATCAGGTCAGATTTAAAACTATAAAAGATCGAGTCCACTAAAACCACCCGTAATAAATTAAAACCCCTCGCTCCTCCTCATTACATCACACATACAACCAAATATCACCATCTGAGCCACCAGTGAAGAGCCAGGGTAGAGACGGATGGAATACATTACACAACACTCCATACTTTGTACACGGTTTGTGTGCCCGTAGAACTTTCACCGGCACAATCAGGGGATTCTTAACAAGGTCATCGTAAACCATTCCGTGGGTTACAATAGCTGAGCAGTCGTCCGAGACGGAGCTGTAAAGGGGTAACCGGGAATGGAAACAGACATCCCGGACTGCTTTCTTGTGTTGCTGGAGACTCTTATAAGGCTTTGTTGAGAGATCCATATCGAACCAAACCAGGGTCTTGTCATAAGACCCAACGATCAAGTTATCACCCTTAGGATGGACCGCCATGCAAGATGCCCATTTTACCCCGCACACCAACTTTCTAACCATGGCCTGCTTGACTAGGTTGTAGACCCGGACATAACGCTGAGTTAGCACAAAGAAGAATGGTTTGTTGGGATGGAACGCAACCTGCTGTATCTGACCCTTGGACTTGTTAAACGGTTTCTGACTGGACGCCTTTTGGAGGTTATGAATCAGGACAGCACAGTTAGGTGAGTCCCTCATGGTGACAGCAAGGTACTTCCCACTGGCATGCCAGGTGATACCTGTAACACCGTGGTGATGGGTGATCTTCATCTTCAGTCCCTCCTCACCATCCGTCACCGGGTACCAGGTGCACGTGTCATGTTCCTTGAGATCTTTAGATAGAGTCCTCTCAGCTGTGTCACACACCAACCTGTCACCTAGCCCAGAGTTGATAAAGTAGACAGTGTTCCCCGCTGCTGCAGCTATGATGTTCTGTGTTTTGTCCCATTTTACACTTGTTATTGTGTCTGGTAGGGTGTAGCGAGATAGAACTCGACCTGTGGATGACTCCCAGATTCTCACAATCTTGTCCTCCCCTCCCGACACCAGGAACTCTCCGCTCTTATTGCTATCGATACTGTAGACATGACCCTCGTGATCACTGAATTTCACCGCCTTGGCCGAGGGGAAGGGCTTCAGATCCCTCGGTTTTGGTAACTTGGGCAGCAGGTCCTCAGGATTCATGTTGAGCTTCATTTTCATCTTTCTCGGACAGAGATACAGATCAAGACACCGATCAAACTTCTCGTTTATCAGTTGAGGGTACGCAGGAACATGTCTCAAACAGGAATACTTCTTACTGAGGAGTTGTCGATCTTCTTCATCGGCATTTTCCCACGCCATTTTCTCCTCCTCTGTAGGGAGGTATTCCTCTGGGGGGTTGTAGGACTCCTCATTACCAGGTAGGGGGAGTTTGGGTGCGGGGATGTGGTTAGAGTGGGTCTTTGTGTTGGGATCAGGTCCAGTTGACCAGAGATCATAGTAGGACGGTTTCCTGTTTTCACTCTCGTCTGTACGTGGTTTTATCCATCCGTTCCTGATGGCTCGGATCAATTTCATGACCTTCTTGTGCTCGTGTCGTGATGGAATGAACCTTCGTTTGGGTTCTGGGGTATCAACAATCGGGGTATCAAGTTTATCCTGAGAGAAGAGATCCACCCAAGGTTCATAAGGGTTGTATCCCAAATCAGGGAACTTGTTCGATTTCAACCGATCAATTAGGGAGACATCATCATCCTTGAGCACAATCTCCTCCCCTTCAACAGGGTTTCGGACAGTTCTCCAGAAATCCGGGTTGTCCATCCGATCGAGGAGTTTGTCCAGCTGATCGCCCTGTTTGGAGGACTTTCCGACCTTTCCTCCGTGGATATCATACCCGATATGGTCGTAATCATCGTACCACTCCATTGGAATGTTGCCAATTCTGTTCCTGATTTCCTCCTCGTCCGAGGAACATTCGTCATCCTCGTAATCACCTGGGAGGAATTATTGGTATTACAGGAGACTTCAGACTATAATTAACATAGTCACATAGGTTACCAGGTGCACCTTATATGAAGCCTTCATAATGAAGGAATTAAAATTATTGATTACTGGGGACTACAGAGCATATACTATATAATAATTATTGCAATTAATTCTTGTACACGTGATAGTGTGAGCTACACAATTACTTACCAGGTCTGTCAACAACATCCCCAAAGTCCACATCATCTTCACTCATCATCTCCTCTTCTGATAGAGAGAACTCTTCAACCACTTCATCCTCGCCATCTTCAGGTGCTGGTGTATCGTCCCCTAGTATATCCTCTACTTTTCGTTTCAACATGACTAGGAATAAAGGACCGGATCAGAACTGGAGGAAAGGAGAGGTACTGAAAACACGGTATTTTGTTGGTTGTTTCAATTTGTGTTTTATTTCATCAAACAGGATAGATAATAAACGGTGCATATAAAGCCCACACACATAAATAGCAGTTGCTCGTTGCATAGAAATGGATTAAAAATAATTTTCGAGCAACTCATGCACAACGTGAATAGAATATTGTAATTTGTAAATAAATTTTCAAAACATACATTATCCGGTACAAAGCATATAAATGCGTAATTGATGTTGCTGATACACTACTTGAACTATAAAGTGAAACATAATTGCTGACTGAACAAAAATTACAGACACGTCTTATTTTAGTTGTTCTATAGTAACAGTTTGATTATCTGAGCTCCTGACTGGTTAATGGTATTTGAATGATCATTTAAAAGGAGTTCAGATGCAGATAAACGCAGAAATCAGGTCAGATTTAAAACTATAAAAGATCGAGTCCACTAAAACCACCCGTAATAAATTAAAACCCCTCGCTCCTCCTCATTACATCACACATACAACCAAATATCACCATCTGAGCCACCAGTGAAGAGCCAGGGTAGAGACGGATGGAATACATTACACAACACTCCATACTTTGTACACGGTTTGTGTGCCCGTAGAACTTTCACCGGCACAATCAGGGGATTCTTAACAAGGTCATCGTAAACCATTCCGTGGGTTACAATAGCTGAGCAGTCGTCCGAGACGGAGCTGTAAAGGGGTAACCGGGAATGGAAACAGACATCCCGGACTGCTTTCTTGTGTTGCTGGAGACTCTTATAAGGCTTTGTTGAGAGATCCATATCGAACCAAACCAGGGTCTTGTCATAAGACCCAACGATCAAGTTATCACCCTTAGGATGGACCGCCTACGTTCTACGGGTAAAATGGGGCGTGTGGTTGAAAGATTGGTACCGGACTTTGACAAGATTGTAAACCCGGACATAACGCTGAGTGAGCACAAAGAAGAATGGTTTGTTGGGATGGAACGCAACTTGTTGTATCTGACCCTTGGACTTGTTGAAGGGTTTCTGACTGGACGCCTTTTGGAGATTGTGAATCAGGACCGCACAGTTGGGTGAGTCCCGCATGGTGACAGCGAGGTACTTCCCACTGGCATGCCAGGTGATACCAGTGACACCATGGTGATGGGTGATCTTCATCTTCAGGCCCTCCTCACCATCAGTCACCGGGTACCAGGTGCACGTCTCATGTTCCTTGAGATCTTTAGATAGCGTCCTCTCAGCTGTGTCACACACCAACCTATCACCCAGTCCAGAGTTGATAAAGTAGACAGTGGTCCCCGCTGCAGCTGCTATAATGTTTTGTGCTTTGTCCCATTTTACACTTGTTATTGTGTCTGGTAGGGTGTAGCGAGATAGAACTCGACCTGTGGATGACTCCCAGATTCTCACAATCTTGTCCTCCCCTCCCGACACCAGGAACTCTCCGCTCTTATTGCTATCGATACTGTAGACATGACCCTCGTGATCACTGAATTTCACCGCCTTGGCCGAGGGGAAGGGCTTCAGATCCTTGGGTTTTGGTAACTTGGGTAGCAGATCTTCAGGATTCATATTCAGCTTCATTTTCATCTTTCTCGGACAGAGATAGAGATCAAGACACCGATCAAACTTCTCGTTTATCAGTTGAGGGTACGCAGGAACATGTCTCAAACAGGAATACTTCTTACTCAGCAGCTTCCTATCTTCTTCATCGGCATTCTCCCACGCCATTTTCTCCTCCTCTGTGGGGAGATATTCCTCAGGAGGGTTGTAGGATTCCTCGTTACCAGGGAGGGGGAGTTTGGGAGCAGGGATATGGTTGGAGTGAGTCTTTGTGTTGGGATCAGGTCCGGTTGACCAGAGATCATAGTAGGACGGTTTCCTGTTTTCACTCTCGTCTGTACGTGGTTTTATCCACCCGTTCCTGATGGCTCTAATCAATTTCATGACCTTCTTGTGCTCGTGTCGTGATGGAATGAATCTTCGTTTGGGTTCTGGGGTATCGACAATCGGGGTATCAAGTTTATCCTGAGAGAACAAGTCCACCCACGGCTCATAAGGGTTGTATCCCAGATCTGGGAACTTGTTGGATTTCAACCGATCAATCAGGGACACATCATCATCCTTGAGCACAATCTCCTCCCCTTCAACAGGGTTCCTGACAGTTCTCCAGAAGTCTGGGTTGTCCATCCGATCCAGGAGTTTATCCAACTGATCTCCCTGTTTGGAGGATTTTCCAACCTTTCCTCCGTGGATATCATACCCGATATGATCGTAATCATCGTACCACTCCATTGGAATGTTGCCAATTCTGTTCCTGATTTCCTCCTCGTCCGAGGAACATTCGTCATCCTCATAGTCACCTGGGAGGAGGGAATTATTATCTTACAGGATAATTGGATAATTGGGGGATAATTATTGTAGTCACCTGGGGGGAAGAAATTATTGGTATTACAGGATACTGAAATTGGGGGCTATGATTATGTAGCCACCTTAGCTTAGGAGAAGAAACTATTGATTACTGGGACCTATAACGGGACTATAACAGAGCATGTAATTATTGCAATCAATTCTTATACACTATACACGAGTGTGAGCTACACAAAGATATAACTCACCAGGTCGATCGACAACATCCCCAAAGTCCACATCATCTTCCTCACTCATCAACTCCTCCTCTTCTTCTGATAGAGAGAACTCTTCAACCACTTCATCCAGTCCACGACCACATAGCAGGGGATCATATAGGAGATGAAAAGCAAAGTTCATGACTAGGAATAAAGGACCGGATCAGAACTGGAGGAAAGGAGAGGTACTGAAAACACGGTATTTTGTTGGTTGTTTCAATTTGTGTTTTATTTCATCAAACAGGATAGATAATAAACGGTGCATATAAAGCCCACACACATAAATAGCAGTTGCTCGTTGCATAGAAATGGATTAAAAATAATTTTCGAGCAACTCATGCACAACGTGAATAGAATATTGTAATTTGTAAATAAATTTTCAAAACATACATTATCCGGTACAAAGCATATAAATGCGTAATTGATGTTGCTGATACACTACTTGAACTATAAAGTGAAACATAATTGCTGACTGAACAAAAATTACAGACACGTCTTATTTTAGTTGTTCTACAGAGTTATTAAAAACTGTTCTCGCATAATTAAAAAGATCTCAGACTAAATAAAAAGAACTGATAATTAAATGGCCAATAATCTATCAACACGAATAATAGTTATCAGTCACACTATGGAAGTTGGGATGACATCATACTATTATGAGCCATTGTTTACTGTCAGTGGACACCTGTCATTCTGGGTAGTTTTCATGTAGCACTTTCTACACATGGCCTTGTAGTCTTCAGTACCTCCCACACACTCGACCTAGGCAAGGTAAGATAGTAAAAGTAATGGTTCAAGTAACGTCTTGTGATAAGATGGTTTCTTTCGAGGACAACTTTGGATCAAAAACTATGAACTAACTAAACATACTATACCTCTCTATTATCCACGTTGATTCGATAACTAAACGACGCATCATCCTTGTAGCATGACATACAGATGGATTTAAGGGTCGTCACCTCCTCACATATTGGTACTAACCGCGTCACCTCCCCCATGGCTCTCCTTTCAAAGTCACCCGATAGCGCTGCCACTACTACAACGATTCCAGAGTTGGCGGCAAAGTCACAGAAATCTACCAAACCTGAAAACTGAGAGAAGGGGGTAACTGTCGGTTAGTGTCAAATATCATCTTCCAATAATAGGCATTTGGTTGAATCTCAGGTTGAATAATATGGGTTTATTCATGTTCACTTACAAACTGGGCCTCATCGATCCCAATACACTCATAATCAGTAACTCTGATAGTTTCTGCAAGGTGTTTTAGGTTGTGTGTCGTGGTCCTATCTATGTATTTGTTGGAAACTATCGTCCTCTTGTCATGTGTTATCACGCAATCCTGATCATATCTGTCATCCTTGCTGTGCTTTATCAACAAACACCGAGCCTGGGCAATGCTGTATCTTTGTACCCGACGAATCAGCTCTGTTCTGCAATTAGGGGAGAATGTTTATTAGTTTATGACTAAGGTTTAACCCACATTTTCAACGCACATTTTTGTTTTTCTGTTAACTTACGTTTTCCCAGAGAACATGGGTCCGATGATAAGTTGGATCTGGCCGGCAAAGTTCAGCCTTGTCATCGACAGATGGTTGTGGGACATGTTGGGAGAGCTAGAAATACCAAATTTAGGAGGATTTGGAGCTAAACAAATGTAGTTTTAGTCGGAGTTAAGATCCCGCTTAAGATTGGAATTAGGATGAGAGCTTAGCAAGAGTCAGAGATATGCCAGACGAAGCACAAGCCACAATTTACAAGAGTTTTGGAGTTTTGAATTTGAGATTTATTTAAAAAATACATATGGTTTAACATCTAACTTATTCCTATGCGATGGAACTAACAATGAAACTATTGAATCTGCGGAAGGGACGACACAGGGCGATACCGCTGCCATGTTTATGTATGCCAGCTGCCTCATGCCCCTTGTCATTTCTTTGAAGGACATTAATCAGGTTACCCAGATATTTTATGCCGATGATGGCCTGGGTGGAGGGACTTTGGCCTCTGTGAATCAGTGGTGGGATAAGATCAAACTCAAGGGACCTGAATACGGCTACCTACCCAATCCAGGGAAATCATGGTTGATTGTTAAACCTCACCTGGAGGACGAGGCAAAAGCCCTTTTCCCTGATGTTAACATTACTACTGAAGGGCAACGTTATCTGGGATCGTATATCGGCACTAAGGAAGGTCAGGATAAGTTCGTTAAGAAAGAGGTGGAGAAGTGGGCCGCAGAAATAACCTCACTTGCGGAGATTGCAAATAGTGAGCCTCAGCTTGCCTATACAGCTTACACAGTTGGAGTATCCAAACGGTGGTCATATCTGATGAGGACGACTCCAGGCATATCCGACCAGTTGGGCCCGATTGAAGATTCAATTCTACATCGACTTATCCCCTCTATGACAGGACAACCTGTTATCAATGAGAGACTTCGATCAGTTTTCTCACGTCCTGCGAGATTTGGAGGACTCGGGATTCAAAACCCCGTCGCTACATCAGATAGCGAGTACTATTTCTCCAAACTCATGACTGAAAATCTGTCTGCAGCCGTGCTGAACCAGGAAGATACTTTTACTGCAGACGATGTCAAAAATTCTGAGAACAAACTTATAGTTCGTCGAACTAAAAATGATCAACATCAGAGGAAGATCGATGAAATCAAACTGAAATCGTCACCAGAGGAAATGAGGACCCTTGATCTTCTTGCCGAAAAGGGTGCGTCTTCTTGGCTAACCTGTCTCCCTCTAGAATCCCTTAACTTCACTCTCAACAGGCAGGAATGGTTCGACGCTATCTCAGCCAGGTACAATCTCCCTCTTGTTGGCGAACCTCTACCAGATCAGTGTACCTGTGGAGAAGATAACAGCATCGATCATGCGATTTCCTGCAAGCTTGGAGGATTTGTTAATTACAGGCACGACAACGCTCAATAACTGTATCAATCAGGGGACATCGGGGCAGGGGTAGGGGCAAGGCGGCTGCGAGTGACCCTGATGAATATCTGTATCGTATGGACTAATTCCACAATTATAATTTATTGAATAAACTGATCTATGCTGTATAATTTATTACATATTTTATTTCAAGGCCGATATTGGCCGCCCCCCCCCCTTTTTTAGCTTTTTTTAGCCTTTTTTACGCTAAAAAAAAGCTAAATAAAGCTAAATAAAGCTAAAAAAGGCTAAAAAAAGCTAAAAAAAGGCTAAAAGGTACCCTGATTTTGGCCGATGGCGTAGCTTTTTTAGGGCTGGACCCCCCCCCCTAAATTTTCGAACTTCCATCTTTTTTCAGAAGAAACAGAAGCGAGAGAAAAAGGAGAAGAGGGTAAGGAAGAAGAGAGAGCCGAAGAAACCTTCAATCACTGCTTACTCTCTCTTCTCAGAGGAAACAAGGGACAAAGTTGCTGAGGAAAACCCAGGTTAGAACTAGAGATCTGACATATAACAAGATCTAGATTTGGTCAAGAGATCTGCAGATTATTTTACCTCCCCTAAAACCCCCATTCTCCTAGGTCTTCTTGATAGTGGTATAACAGCTAAATTGGCCAGTATGTGGGCACAGCTGGGAGATACAGACAAGGATTACTGGAGAAACAAGGAGGAGGAGGAAAATATTAAGGTATTGTTTCGAGATGTTTTAGGTCAAATACAGTCAGCGAGCTGCGAGAGTGGTTTCTAGTTAATCAGTCCCCCGAACAGTGATTCTCATTACCTAAAATCTCTAATATTTCAGGCTGGATTGAAAACATCTAAGAAGAGGAAGGGCATTGCAGCGCCAGCCCCTGATACACCCCCAGAGGCCCTGGATCTGGCGGCACATATGAAGTTATTGGGTGATTCCTTTGCCAAAATGGGAGAAATAGC
>AVPN01000319.1:19229-44715 GCA_000695325.1 Pleurobrachia bachei | reverse complement strand
TCTCTCTCTCTCTCTCTCTCTCTCTCTCTCTCTCTCTCGCTCTCTCCCTCCCCTCTCTCTCCCTCTCTCTCTTTCTCCCCCTCTCTCTCTCTCTCTCTTTCTCTCTGAGAGTACGAGGAGTGAGTTGCGTGTAATTAGCGAAATTGAAAATCATTTGGCACATTCCTTAGGTGCAGGTCGTACACTAACTCTTTTGTTAACTCACCAGTACTCTTCTTTCCATCTCTCTATGTCTCCCTTTCCGCGTCTCTTTCATCCAAGTGCCGGGTAGAGAAAGGAGGTTGCCTGTACACTAACCGACCCCCCTAATTAGTACATTTTGTGCTCCATGTGAAGGGCCAGTGACAGTTCTATGGAAGGAGGATAATTAGATGAAAAGTCAAAAGAGAGGGAGAAAAAAGTGTGTAAAAGGTTAAACATGGACACTTAATATTACCTGTTATGGCGCTATAACTTTTGCCATGCACGTCACACACAATGACTGTGCAAAGAAAGAGAATCAGATATAAGTCGTAAAGTGCAAATTTGTTGTGCAGTTTGCTGGTTTAGACGGCTGGCGCGGGCGACCAACTCCTGAGAAGAAGTAGTAGAAGCGCACCGCGCGGCGTTTCCATACCCATTGGGAACCCAATTCAAGAAAAACAAAACCTCTCAGTGTTTTTCTCCACCAATTCCGGAAATAGAAACACACTTGACACACCTTCACAGGTCCTAATATAAGTGCATTATATTTACATAAGGCATGTGACAGTGGTACCTTTCAAAATATCATTTCTTAACCTTACTTTCTGAAGGTTGAGATTACGTAAGCATAACCCAGTGAGGCACTTACCAACCTATCCGGCTGATTATACGATTATAGCTAGCCGCAAAACTCTCCTGCATAATTAGTCTTACATAAGCATGTCACTTTTCTCTCTCCGATTCGATCTTTCAATCCCCATCTCTGCCTCTTTCTCTATCTCTCTCTCTCTATCTCTCTCTCTCTATCTCTCTATCTATCTATCTCTACTGCATCTCTCTCTATCTCCCTCTAACTCTATCCCTCTCTCACAGGTTATGTTCACAGAAGAAGACGTAAAGTTTTACCTAGCCGAGATTTGTCTCGCGTTGGGACACCTTCACACTTTGGGGATTATCTACCGAGATTTAAAGCCTGAAAAGTAAGATTTAAATATGGAATAATCCTCTCGCTCCCTCTTTACAGGGCCCCCTAAACCAGCAATTTAGTGTTTTAGGACCACATTTTCACAGTTTAACTCTCCCCAGTATTCTGCTTGACGTTGACGGGCACATAAAGCTGACAGATTTCGGGCTCTGCAAGGAAGGTTTGGAGAATACAGATGAAAATAAAACTTTCTCATTTTGTGGCACTGTTGAATATATGGCCCCAGAGGTAATCAAATTGTTATTTTACAAATATCCGTTTTCTGATTCATCGAATCCCTCCCATCTCCATGTTCTCAAGAACGTTCTCCCCTCTCACTTGTATTGATTTTCCCATATCTAGGTTGTGAGTAGAAAAGGTCACAGCACAACAGCGGATTGGTGGTCATTCGGAGTTCTAATGTTTGAAATGCTAACCGGATCCCTTCCCTTCCAAGCATCTAACCGAAAGGAAACAATGCACTTCATTCTCAAGTAGGCGTTATAACATGTTATTTTCTCCCGGACTTCATATTAACCCAAAAACCTATTCTCGATAACAACACATCTGTCTCTTCTCAGGGCGAAGTTAGCAATGCCCTCCTTCCTGGCCTCCAAGGCACAATCACTACTGCGGGCTGTCTTCAAGAGGAATCCTAATAACCGTCTTGGAAAGCAACCCCTTGACTACATTGAAATTAAAAACCATGATTTCTTTTCAACAATCGATTTTGAGGTAATTAAATCAAAGAATTTTAGAACATGATTATTAGAACATAGCATGAGTTATCACTATTTGTATTTGTGCATTATGTGTCACTTCTCTAAAGAGGGAAAGAGCATCTACTTAGATACAATTTAATATTCAAACATTTTATGGCTCCTTGAACTTCAAGGAGCCATAAAATGTTTGAAGGTGTGACGCACGCCTAGCGAATTTCAGAAAAGAGCAAATTCATGAAATAAATACTTTTCATAAAATTATACCCAGCTTCTTTATAACCCCTGACATAATTATCCCATTTTCTAGCGGTTGGAACAAAAGACTCTCAAACCACCCTTCCGTCCTACCATTGGTACCTCAGAACTTCACTTCTTTGACGCGGAATTCACGGACAAACTTCCCACCGATTCCCCATCTTGTCCTGTCAGTGCTGCCTCACATCAGATATTCAAAGGGTTCAGTTATTGTGCACCTAAAGATGTCACTACAGCAGCACATGGTGGGGAGGGAGGGGGGTCGGGAGAGGAGGCTTCTTCAGGAAGCAGTGAAGATGTTGTCAGGAAGATTCCTTTCACAAAAGACAGCCCCATCGAGGAGGAGTATGAAATACTGGATAGGACACTTGGATATGGATCTTTCTCTCAGGTATACAGGATACATGAAGTGGCGATATTCTTTAGAATCTATAAGTAGCAGGTTTTTGAATTGTATATTTCCACAGGTTCGATTGTGTCAGCATAGAAAAACTGGAATTGATTATGCTGTTAAGATCATCGATAAAACAAGGTACAGTTTGATCATCGATTCATCTGATTCAGCGAAACAGCTTTGATGGGTAACCTTGGTAACCAATAACTCCCAGGTACGATGTAGAGGAGGAGGTACATGTTCTCCTCAGATACTCTGGACATCCCAACATCATCAGTTACAAGGATATCTACGATGACGGGCGAAAGGTAAGAGTCTTACTGTGATAAAGCGGCCAAAAATACTCAGCCCAGAACTAACATATTAAGGAGAATAGTTACCTGTGTTACCATGTCACCAGATTCTCGAATCCTTGTCCCCTACTACTAGACAAAACCCGATGTTTTTGCAGGTTTTCATAGTATTGGAGCTGATGCAGGGTGGGGAACTCCTTGATCAGATCGTGGAATCACAAGCATTTAGTGAGAGAGAGGCTGCCGAGATACTCCACACTGTTGTTCAGACCGTCAACTTCCTCCATCAAGAAGGGGTAATTAATGATTACTAGCTACTAATTAGTTATTAGTCTGTTGGTGTTCTAGCGGTTCTTCCCTTCTTTTTTAACGATTTGCATGAAAAGAAGCAGTCATAGCAGCACAATATGTATTATGAAGTTTTGAATTAACAATATATTATTCCCGTCCAGGTAGCACACCGGGACCTCAAGCCAAGCAATATCATGTACTGTGACAAGTCCTATAAACCCTCCTCCCTCCGGATTGTGGACTTTGGATTTGCAAAGGAGCTCAGAGCAGAGAATGGACTCCTAATGACACCCTGTTACACAGCTAATTTTGTAGCACCCGAAGTAGGTCTACTAGAGTATACTGGAGTGTTTGAAATAGTAGTCAGCATTTGCATTCGTTTATAACTCTGGCACAGCCAACGGCTGTCAGAGTATTGGCATGAAACTATTCTCGCGAGAACCGCGGTCACAGCATATATGGCCTGACAGATCATTTGCAGGTATTGAAGCAGCAGGGATACGATGCAGCCATTGATATTTGGAGTTTAGGAGTTCTACTGTACACCATGCTGTCAGGGTAAGCTAACTGACCTCACGGACTGAATCAATCCTGCAATTTTGGGAAATTGACAACGATCAAACGTGACACAAATCGTCTCACAACCATCTCATTTATTCAGGCACACTCCCTTCGCTCTTTCTGACACGGACAGTCCTAAAGCAATCCTAGAACGGATAGGGAAGGGAGAGTTCGACATGACTGGCAGATTATGGGATTCAATCTCCGAGGGGGCAAAGGATCTGATTAGGTCGATGTTAGATGTGGATCCCCGGAGAAGGATATCTGCTCAGAAGATTCTGTCTCACCAGTGGATAACAAGACGTGATAAACTTAACTCGTCTAAATTAGAACGAAGGGGCAAGAACTCTATCAAGGTACGTTAGACTGTATGATACGTGTTGGGGTGATCGACAATCAATCACCACAAGTTTGTCTTACCAATCAAGATCAACGTTTTCAAAAAATACTAAGTATACACCACCCACTCTATCTCTTACAGAAAATGGTGGAAGCAACGTTTTCTGCATTGAACATAACAACACCGGTAGAGTTGGCTCCTGTGACGAACTCTCTCCTCGCTAGACGCCGGAAACAGCGTAATGTGTGACCATGACATTTTTTGATGAATAATGAGACTGAGATAATTTTAGCACCTCTCTTCTTTCGCTACACACATATCAAACGCCCGCCCTCCCACAACACCTTGTTACGGGGTGTTTTGGGGAGAGTATCGTGTAAATGTAGCTCATACTACTGAGAGAGAAAGAGAGACCAGATTGAGCAACAAAACGATTGCTGTATGATGTTGTGCATTGTGGGTCCCTAATCATGCTAATGCACAAGTATAGTTTGAGGGGGGAAACCGTATCGAACAGATCACAACCCAGTACCCACCCACCCTCCTATAAGTTTATAAGCTATACTTTTCTTTTATACCCCCTCTCAAAGTGCGATGTTAGAAGACATCCTTTATTCTTTAAGCTATTTATTTTGTTTATTTTTCATTTGATTGCGTCTGGTTTTAAGAGAAATAGACACTGACAGAGCTGGGGCCAGGTTTACCCGTTTAGCCTTTTATGTTGTTTAGTTCAACTCAGTTGAATCAACTGTTCAAAGGGTCTATAACACATCATCATAATTTACTCAGTACACTTGAACTGTGAGACACAGATTATTGTTTAATTGTCAAAATGTTTAATTGGTTTGTGTTGCTTTTATTTTTGTCAATGTCACAACTTTATTAATTTCCACAGTCATGATATTGATTTATTATAAGTACTATTTTGTTTTCAAAGAAGGAACGTTAAAAAGGTGGGATGATGAAAGTGATACGTTGACTAAGGAGAAGTATTATTATAAATATTAAATGTGCCACTGCCAATGCCATTCACACACTCACAGATGCAATATTTCCCTGTATAAATTATACTATGATTTGTTTTAAATGTATATACACGTATGTGTAGTATATTACAGACCTTATGGCACTTATTTTAATGACCAGCTCTAAATAATTGTTTCAATTCTTTCCGTTGCTGCCAAATTAGTGGGACAGGAAAAAAATTATACCACTTTTGACGGCGGCAGCAGAATTTGCGATTAAGAACCGCGTGAAAGAGCCGCGCGCGCATGTGTATGAGTCGAATAATTTTGATTTTCTTTTTTTACTTAACTCGTGTGCTGCTCAAATTTTGTCATTTTCAAAACTTCTTTTTTGTCCCGTTGTTGAAAAGCGCTGCCTTATCCCTGTGCGCGTGCCTACGGGGGGCTAGCAGCGTTCGCCAAGTCCCGTTGCATGTCTTGGAATGCGCTGCAATCCCCTCTTTTGCACTGCCGCGCCACACCGGGCCTGTAGCATATGCCAATTGCATGTCGTACTTTTGACTTGACATGCGCTGCAGATCCCTAGCGCGCGCGTTTTTAACTCCTCCTAGGACATGTAGCATATGTCAAACTTTTGGCCTGCGAAATGTTAAAAACGCTTGTTTCTTCTTGAGAGTATTACGGTGTGTGGGTAATTTATTATAATTTATTGTTTTCTTTTTGAAAATTTAAAAAACTTTTAATAAGTTTCTTCTTTTATTCATGTCTTCTTGTGTCAATTTTGTTTTTCCACTTATCAAGTGCTCTCTGATTACACACGGAAAAAACAAAATTTGCCTTTGTAGCCTCTGGGCTCTGTGCCACACAGGGACACGCTGAGCAGTGAGCAGTGACTGATCATATGGTACAGTCTGCAGTCTGTAGATCTGATCATTTCTGAGTTTGCTCAATAACTTATTTAACAGCATGACAAGAACGGTATGCCAGTATTATCTCCAGGGTACCTGTAGATTTGGCAACAATTGTAAATTTCTTCACTCGTCAACAGGCGAATCCAGCCCTTTTAGCAGTGCTTCAGCCTCAAACAGATTCTCGTACATCAGCCCAGACGAGAGACTCAAACAGCAGCAAAAGCAAAAGGTCGATTCGTCAGAGACCACCGTTGATACAATTTTATCGGACTTCAAAGTTTGGTTTCCAGCCAAAATATGGCCCTTCTCGTGCTACTCCGCTGGAGCGATTGAGGGGCTTTTCCCTGAGTTGGTAGACGTTTCAATGGATGAAGCACGGTTAGAGTTTATCAAAGCAAATCAAACGAACTCGTTGCAGACATATGCTAATCAGTTTGAATCTGACGGGCAGAAAATAATGGGTTTTGTGAACAAAGTAACGGGAACACCTAAATCAGAATTGTTAAATTTAGTGAAACAGAAACTTGGAAGCAGTGTTTTGACTTCAGCGACTTCAGCAAGCTCAAGTGGTAATGTCTTTGGAAGTAGCAGTCCTAGTACAAATAATCCTTTCGCAAATAGCACAAGCTCAGCACCTTCAGGGGCATTTGGATTGAAACCAGCTGCTTTTGGGGGATCTGCTTTTGGTGCAACTTCCACTAATAACAACAGCAACAATATATTCGTATCGTCTACTCAGCAACCACAGAGCGTATTTGGTAGCAGCGGATTTGGGAGCAGCACCAATGGCTTTGGGAGTAGCTTGAGAGTATTACGGTGTGTGGGTAATTTATTATAATTTATTGTTTTCTTTTTGAAAATTTAAAAAACTTTTAATAAGTTTCTTCTTTTATTCATGTCTTCTTGTGTCAATTTTGTTTTTCCACTTATCAAGTGCTCTCTGATTACACACGGAAAAAACAAAATTTGCCTTTGTAGCCTCTGTGCCACACAGGGACACGCTGAGCAGTGACTGATCATATGGTACAGTCTGCAATCTGTAGATCTGATCATTTCTGGGTTTGCTCAATAACTTATTTAACAGCATGACAAGAACGGTATGCCAGTATTATCTCCAGGGTACCTGTAGATTTGGCAACAATTGTAAATTTCTTCACTCGTCAACAGGCGAATCCAGCCCTTTTAGCAGTGCTTCAGCCTCAAACAGATTCTCGTACATCAGCCCAGACGAGAGACTCAAACAGCAGCAAAAGCAAAAGGTCGATTCGTCAGAGACCACCGTTGATACAATTTTATCGGACTTCAAAGTTTGGTTTCCAGCCAAAATATGGCCCTTCTCGTGCTACTCCGCTGGAGCGATTGAGGGGCTTTTCCCTGAGTTGGTAGACGTTTCAATGGATGAAGCACGGTTAGAGTTTATCAAAGCAAATCAAACGAACTCGTTGCAGACATATGCTAATCAGTTTGAATCTGACGGGCAGAAAATAATGGGTTTTGTGAACAAAGTAACGGGAACACCTAAATCAGAATTGTTAAATTTAGTGAAACAGAAACTTGGAAGCAGTGTTTTGACTTCAGCGACTTCAGCAAGCTCAAGTGGTAATGTCTTTGGAAGTAGCAGTCCTAGTACAAATAATCCTTTCGCAAATAGCACAAGCTCAGCACCTTCAGGGGCATTTGGATTGAAACCAGCTGCTTTTGGGGGATTTGCTTTTGGTGCAACTTCCACTAATAACAACAGCAACAATATATTCGTATCGTCTACTCAGCAACCACAGAGCGTATTTGGTAGCAGCGGATTTGGGAGCAGCACCAATGGCTTTGGGAGTAGCACATCGAATACTGGAGGCTTTGGGAGCACTACTACAGGAGGTGGTGCTTTCGGTAGTAGCTCCTCTACTAATAATCCATTCGCTTCTAACAACACCTCTTTTGGAGCAGCCCCTGCCTTCGGAGCTGCCCCTGCAGCATCAGGATTTGGTTCTACCACAGCAGCAAGCACTGGTTTTGGTGCTGCCCCTGCAGCAAGCACTGGTTTCGGTGCTACCCCTGCAGCTAGCACTGGTTTCGTAGCTGCAGCTAGCAGTCCCTTTTCAACTAACAAGTCAGCATTCGGGGCTGCAGCACCAGCGTTTGGCCAAACAACCGCCTTCGGTGCAGCGTCTGCATTTGGAGCGGCACCAGCTGCTGCTTCTGGTTTTGGAGTTACAAACACCACTTCCGGGTTTGGAAGTGCACCTGCGTTTGGGGCAACTACCAATCAAAGTAGTGGATTTGGAACGAGCTCTACTTCAACGGGGTCTGCCTTTGGAAGTCAGCTTTCTTTCGGATCTACTGCAACTTTCGGTGCTGCCCCGGCTTTCGGTTCAACAACTACTCAACCCTCTACTGCAGCAACTACCGGTTTTGGTTCTGCACCAGCAGCAACTACCGGTTTTGGTTCCGCACCAGCAGCAGCTACCGGTTTTGGTTCTACACAACCGTCGGCGTTCGGTTTGACAGACAATAGTAGTGGATTCGGATCACAGCCAAGTTTCGGTAGCCAACAACAAGGATTCGGTAGTACTACTACGGGGAATATTTTCGCACAAAACAATGACACAAAACAGGAAACAAACGCCTTCGGTACTCAGAGCAACACTAGTACTACTGGTACCGGCGGTGTATTTGGAGATAACAAACAAACAGCAGTTGCTACTAGTGTTCCTCCCTCAGAACCTTCAAATCCGTTCGGTGCTTCGGCGGCTAGCAATCCATTCGCCTCCAAACCGGTCGTGACAATACTTGAAATCACTGAGGACTTATCGCGTGTTCCAAAACTTAGCGAGGCTGATATTATCGAGTATAAAAAGGCTGCGTTTGAGTTTGGTAAAATTCCTGAGGCTCCTCCTCCCCCTGAACTGTGTGTACAGTAGTTTTATGTGTTCATTTTTAACAATTTATATGCGAATTTTCAACGATTTATTAAGCGTGCAATTTTAATGTTTTTCATCCCCCTCTTGTTTACCACACTAACAAACATGCAGCTCAATAGAAACATGGCTGGCCGAAAAGTGTTCGACTTCATCAAGCTGACTAACCAGCTACCTGCAGCTGTCCGTGCTGACTTTGGAGCCATGAGATCCCGATACGAGGCTGCTGATGCTTCCGTCACTGCCCTCCCCAGTACGTACCTTTCAATCTAACTATATCTAACGCAAATTTGACGGAAATATGGCACCAAATCGCCAGTGTGACGACAAGATCCGTCAGTGTGACGACACGATCCATCAGTGTGACGAAGTGATCCGTCAGTTTAACGACGTGATTCGTAGGTATTTAAACGTATCACAAGTCCTAGAGTTACTGCTTCCGAACTAGAGCGGTCGCATCACATACATAAAAGGGAGAGAAAGAGAGAGGAAAAAGAGAGGGATCACATCATACAGGATATAGCTTGCAAGCGAGAAAGAATGAGGGAGAGACCTGAGACAGAGAAGCCGCGAAGAGACAGAGAGTGATCAGATGGAGAGTGAGAAAGAGAGACAGGGAGAAAAAAATATTGAAACATATCCCTCGATTTGCGATAAATACGATCGCCCCAGTTTTGCTAGTTCCAATAATCCTGTCATATAATCAGGTGATGTAGGTTTTGCAATAACTAATTTCCTGTTCCCCATGATAAGGTGCCCTTGAGCCAATTGACTGGAGCTACTACTCTGGCCGAGTTGGTGACCCCGCCCTAGTTGAGGAATTCAAAGCCAAATACGGCGCTGTAGTTGTCCCCCGACCCGCTGATACCGCCTCCGCTGGTATTGCTGAGATGGAGAGTAACTTCAAGAAAGATGTAAGTTGTCAAATAACCCCCTGCTTTTTCTGTAACATCATGTTTGTGTGTGCTAGTTTTACTAACCCTGTGATATATTCCCAGATGGCGCTAATGCAACGGTCGCGACTCCTCTCCTAACGGGTCAAACTCCGATGAGAGGCCGCTCTCGCTGCGGAGAAACCCCTCAAGGATATGACGGTGTCGGAATATCTTGCCGATAAACCCGATCTTTGCGCCAAGATCGAGGCCGATATTGAGTCACGAAAGCTCTAAATAAGGGAGAGAAAGAAACTGTTTTCAAGTTGTTCTAAGTTATTGTGTCCTCGATTGTGTGAGAAATGAGAGAGAGATTTGTATTCCCAGTACATGTAACGTTGCGTTTTGTAATTGCTCTCTTTTATTCCCTCTCCCGAACCAATCATTGAGAGCTTCACCAACTCCGATGGAAAGTTGATTCTTTCATCTTGGGGTTAATCCAACAATTCTCTCTAAATTCCCTAGCTTTGAATCCCAAAATAACACTATTATTGTTGTGTTTAGGATGCGTTATGAAGCGATGTGGGCCTTCAGTAGCACCTGAAGCCTCCCCAGGCAGTGCAGCAGCAGCAGTAGCAGTGGAGGGGTAACGCCCTGTACTGCAGGTCCAGCAGGGGTCGGATCAGTCCCCCAAACACCACCCCCTGGGAATATCAAACGGCCCGCTTATGAGAGGTTAAATCTAGTTGATGACCTTCGGAATGAGATACAGAAACACCAGGTTTGTGTAGTTCGATCAGTTGTACCCCAATATTGAAACTCCACTGAAACTCCACTTCTTATTAGAACAAATCATTTGGCCGTTGTGTCTAACAACTATCCCTCCCATCTAGGACAACCTCCGAAGTCACCTGTCGGAGCTATTCTTTCTCACCAACTCTGGGAACATCTTGGATCTGGAACTGTGGACAGACCAGGGGAATCACTACCTGGACTATTACATCCAGCAGATAAAATGTGCCTCTACAGAGATGCTACCATCCCTCCTAGAACAGGTCCCCACCGGTCACCCCATGCCTAAAACAGAAGTTTCGACACCCTTTATGGCGAGTATAGCAGCTCTAGCGGAGGGTGGTAAGGTAGAGAGAACTAAACACGAAGCTATGATAGTACACCAGGTCGCTGTACTGAAACAGAGGGGGATGTGGTCGTTAAAACGACTACCAAAAGTGAAAGAACCAGACAAGATAAAGAATCATTGGGACTATCTGTTAGAGGAGGTAACGTGGCTATCAACTGATTTTAGACAGGAACGAAAATGGAAGAAAGCGGCTGCTAAGAAGCTTGCAACTGCGGTTGCTAAAGTGTTCGAAGAGAAGGAGGCGGCGAAAAGGAAGCTGCTGATTCAACAGGAGAGAGAGTTGAAGAAGATAGCACACAGAACTGCAAAGGATGTTATGAAGATGTGGGCTGGGGTAGAGAAAGTCAGAAAGTTCAAACAAACGTAAGTTCTCCCTGATTACTAAACTATTAATTCACTCCCTTCGGGGTTGTCCCCCGACCCCCACCCAATTAATCCCAAGCCACTGCGTATCTGCTAGTTCCATAATTCTTACTTTACCCTGAATAAATCAGATCCCAGCTGGAAGAGAGGAGAAGGGCAATGATGGATAAACATCTAAACTACATTATCGCACAAACTGAGCAGTTCTCGTCCTGGCTGGCACAGGGAATGGAGGGAAAGAAGAGTACTGCTTCCATCAGGGAAATAGGTTTGTCTTGAAAGAGTAGCTCACCCATTTAGATAAGGCCATGTGAAGTCCACTTTGCATTATAACATTAATTAGTTTGGCCAGCCTGGCATGATTTGGTTATATATATACTGTGTTCTCTCTCAGGGGATACAGAGTTTACGCCCCCTGCTGAGGAAGCCATGGATGTAGAGGAGACTATAGCTGAGGCAGAGAAGGACGTTGGAGAGGAGGAGGTTCAAGAAGAATTGGAGGGTCTTCAGAAGGAGAGTGAGATGGATCTAGAGGAACTGATGAAAACTCTTCCTCCCCGTGAGTTATCGATATTCCACTAGATTTAACACCATACCATTCTCTAAACCCCTTTCTAACACCCATCATCTCTCTAGAAATACTGGATAGGATTGGAGGTGAGAGTTCAGATTACCAGCTATCGGAGGAGAGTAGCGACAACGAGAGTACACTGGACCACGCTGAACAACAAGGACACTCTGATGACGAGCTGGCTGAGTTGGAGGCTGGTATGGATGTACCTTTAGAGGAGCTGATCGCAAAGTATGTGAGGACACGGGATAGTCACGTGACCACACCCCCTAGTGGTGAGGGGCGAGAAGACGAGGAGGAGGAGAGTGAAGGGAGTGATGTGGAGGAAATAGAAGAGGACGCTGACGTGGAGATGACAACTTGTTCATCAGCTAGGGAAATAGATAATGAACTTGGTATGTGTCTATCACAATTCACAGCATGATGAAATTCACTTGAAATACACTGGCACACGTGATGCCAGACCTGCTAATCATCCCCTGTATATTCCAGGTAAACTCACAAGTGAGGCCCCCACACCAGGATCTACCTCTATATCCACCAAGGTCCCCTTCCTACTGAGGGGCACTCTCAGGGAGTATCAGGAGGTGGGACTCCGCTGGTTGGTTGCAATGGAACAACGCAAACTGAATGGAATACTGGCTGACGAAATGGGTTTAGGTAGGTCTGCAGGAAATGGAAGCCTGGTTTACATCTTAACCAGCACAATTATAAATCCTTAATCCACCATTCCCAGTCTGGACCCCAGTCTTTTATGTAAACTGTAACCTTCCCCCCCCCTCTAGGAAAGACCATGCAGACGATAGCACTGCTGGCACATTTGGCGTGTTACAAGGGAATCTGGGGTCCCCATCTTATCATTGTTCCAACATCTGTTCTTTTGAACTGGGATCTAGAATTCAAGAAATGGCTCCCTTCCTTCAAGGTGGGTACTGGGTGTGTGTAACATCTTTATCTCATTTTACCTTTTATGGTGTAAAGCAGTTCCACTGAAAACCCCTGATCAGATCGCTTGAACACTCCCCTTTTTCAAACCGATCATGGCTTTATCACGCAATGGAGGGAGGGGTGCTACAAAACAAACGCACAAACAAACATGTCACGCAGGTGATGAGTTACTATGGAAGTCAGAAGGAGCGGAAAGAGAAGAGAATAGGATGGACAAAACCTAACACATTTCACGTGTGTGTAACCAGCTACAAACTCGTTGTCCAGGTATCATACACGCCCCACCATACTATAATATAACTATAAACGTATGGGAGTGTACTGAGTATTAAACATTGGCATAGTCAGTTTTTCTCACAACTTCAGTACAAAACGTCATAGCTCAATAATCCCCATTCCCCTTCCTCCCTCTCCAGGACTACCGTGCATTCCGTGCTAAGAAGTGGTACTACATGATCCTAGATGAGGCACACAACATCAAGAACTTCAAATCTCAGAGGTGGCAGCTTCTTCTCAACTTCAACTCCCAGAGAAGGTATGTTGTGTAAGAATAGATTCCAAATGTCCCTGTTTTTAACATGTTGTGTAAGATCAGTCGGCCTCGGATCAGTCTTAACAATCCATATATATTGTCTCTGTTTATTATATTTGGCATGTTTAATATTGTGACACATTTTCAGGTTACTATTGACGGGAACACCACTCCAAAATAACTTGATGGAGCTATGGTCTCTCATGCACTTCCTCATGCCCTCTGTTTTTGGATCTCAGTCAGCATTCAGAGAATGGTTTAGCAACCCTCTAACTGGCATGGTACGTGAGGGAATGAAATGTGTAAGACCATGCAGACGATAGCACTGCTGGCACATTTGGCGTGTTACAAGGGAATCTGGGGTCCCCATCTTATCATTGTTCCAACATCTGTTCTTTTGAACTGGGATCTAGAATTCAAGAAATGGCTCCCTTCCTTCAAGGTGGGTACTGGGTGTGTGTGACATCTTTATCTCATTTTACCTTTTATGGTGTAAAGCAGTTCCACTGAAAACCCCTGATCAGATCGCTTGAACACTCCCCTTTTTCAAACCGATCATGGCTTTATCACGCAATGGAGGGAGGGGTGCTACAAAACAAACGCACAAACAAACATGTCACGCAGGTGATGAGTTACTATGGAAGTCAGAAGGAGCGGAAAGAGAAGAGAATAGGATGGACAAAACCTAACACATTTCACGTGTGTGTAACCAGCTACAAACTCGTTGTCCAGGTATCATACACGGGGGTGGTATGATATTATATTGATATTTGCATACCCTCACATGACTCATAAAAACATTGGCATAGTCAGTTTTTCTCACAACTTCAGTACAAAACGTCATAGCTCAATAATCCCCATTCCCCTTCCTCCCTCTCCAGGACTACCGTGCATTCCGTGCTAAGAAGTGGTACTACATGATCCTAGATGAGGCACACAACATCAAGAACTTCAAATCTCAGAGGTGGCAGCTTCTTCTCAACTTCAACTCCCAGAGAAGGTATGTTGTGTAAGAATAGATTCCAAATGTCCCTGTTTTTAACATGTTGTGTAAGATCAGTCGGCGTCGGATCAGTCTTAACAATCCGGAACAATCCAGTATCCACATATTATATTGTTTAATATTGTGACACATTTTCAGGTTACTATTGACGGGAACACCACTCCAAAATAACTTGATGGAGCTATGGTCTCTTATGCACTTCCTCATGCCCTCTGTTTTTGGATCTCAGTCAGCATTCAGAGAGTGGTTTAGCAACCCTCTAACTGGCATGGTACGTGAGGGAATGAAATGTGTGGTTATATTACGGGTGGTTCCGAGTTTGTTTCCCCTGCTAGACCCTCTGCCATGTTAACACCCCTCTTCCCCAGGTTGAGGGAACAGAAGAGTACAATTCCCAGTTGGTGGAGCGACTACACAAGATCCTCCGCCCCTTTCTTCTCCGTCGTCTGAAGAAAGAGGTGGAACTGCAACTCCCCAAGAAAACAGAGAGTGTTCTGATGTGCGGTCTGAGTAAGAGGCAGCGGGCTCTCTATGAAGGGTTCCTCGAGAGAAAGGAAACTAGAGATACACTCTCCAGTGGCAGGTTTATTAGTGTTATTGGGATTCTAATGCAGCTGAGAAAGGTGTGCAATCATCCTGACATGTTTGAAGAGAGAGGTGTGATATCTCCCCTTGCTCTACCTCCCCTCCAATACGACACACCCTCCCGAGTTGTCCGGGCTATAGAAGAAGAGCCGTGTTTTGAGCGGTTCAACCTGAACCTGGCTGGGTATGAGAACGCAATGACAAGTCACACAGCCCACAGGACCCAACAACTGAAGACTCATCGTGTCTTGATTGAGGAGGTGGGATATAAAGGAGCGGTACCAGATAATCTGACCTACTCAGCCCCATCCCACACGGTCTTTGCTCCACCAAGACCTCCATCCCCACCCCTCCCTCCGCTCCCCATCCTGCGGCAGATGCCCAGTCTAGGCGGACCAAGAACTGGATCTGTCAGTGGGAGGACCACTCCAGGGCCTAGTGGGACACCAAGAAGTGCCTCTAAGAGCTCCCCTCATCCAATGTCCTCACCTCGATCCATTCCATCTCCTAGAGCTGGACCATACGCCTCGCCCAACCCCCATCCATCTCTTCCCTCTCCCCGGTCCGACTCATCAGAACCACCTCCTCTACTTGCCAAGTCTGTCACACCACGGAGTCAAGAAGGTAACTTTTTCACCCAAAATTATGTTCAAGGGGAGTAGTTTCTTTGGCGATATATTTCTAAATGTAACACACTCATTTCTTCAGCTGGTCCAGTCGTGGGCTCAGTTTCCCCAAAACCGAAATCTCCGAGCGCTGCTTCAGTGATACCAGTAGGTTACTTCAGGGACCCCGTGTCGGGTATAAACCTGCCTCTCGTGGAGCCTGGCCAACCGCCCCCTCGACCACCACCCCTCGGACCTCCCCAACTAACCAGTCATTCGTCCAGCAGAACTACCGCCCCTAAAAGAGGTACAGGGAAATCGTTATAATCAGTAAATTGACTGCCTGTGAACTATATGTTTCTCCAAAGTTCTAAAGCATAATGTTTTACCAGGTACAGGTATGTTACCCCCATCTCTGATTCATGTTGGGTGCTCCAGCCCGGAATCTAGGTCCCTCAGTAGCCCAATCAGAGAGGCGGCTCAAACTAGAAGTAGTAGTACCGGACAGGCCAGTACAACTGTGGTTACTGTTGATGATGATACATCTCTACAACTGGTTAGTACTAGCAATTAGTATTAATATAGGCTGGGTGTATCAATAGTTTAGTTAGTTTGCCACCAATAACGCCCTGAGGGCTCCCTACTTCCGGTATTTATTCACTAATTCTCCCTACCTACTATTAACTAATTCTCCCTTCCTATAGCCCGCTATTAACTGATTCTCCCTTCCTATAGCCCGCTATTGAGGAGGCTCGAGAACAGTGGAGGACCAGCAGACAGAAGATGTTTGCTGATCTGAATGATATGAGATGTCAGAAAGTACCTATGTATGGAGCAGATCTTATCGCATCTCTAACCATCCCCTCTCCTACACTACCACAACAAACAACAGGTAGGGGATCTGGTCCCCCTGATCTGGAAGGGGTATCTCCCTTGATTAGGGGAACAATTACGCTTCCCCGGCCTCCATCGAACTAGTCCCACTAACCCCTCCTCCCCCTTCAGTACTGGAGAGACTAGAGGAGATGTCACCAGTCCTTGATCGTTTCCTGATATGCTGTGACGCTGTCTCTGTACCACCCCGCCCCCATCTCACTAAAGATGAAGCTGTACCAACAGCTGTCCATGATAAGTGGTGGGAGATATCTGAACCATTCTATGATATCCAATCAAAACGACGTATCATTCTCCCTGAAACGAGGTACTACTTTTTGTTGGTTAATTGCCAATTAATAAATTGGATCTGTTACTACAAAGTACAATTATTACCACTGTACTCTCTCTCTCTCTCTCTCAGATTGATCCAGTATGATTGTGGGAAGCTTCAGCGACTAGACAAGCTCCTAGGGCAGCTGAAGATGGATGGCAGTCGAGTTCTCATCTTCACCCAAATGACTCGAATGCTTGATATCCTAGAGCGGTTCCTAAACTACCACGGTCACACATACCTCAGACTGGATGGTTCTACAAAGGTTGATGCCCGGTTGGAACTGATGGAACGGTTCAATGCTGACAGCAGGATATTTTGTATGATCCTTAGTACCCGATCAGGGGGTGTTGGCAAGTCACACAGCCCACAGGACCCAACAACTGAAGACTCATCGTGTCTTGATTGAGGAGGTGGGATATAAAGGAGCGGTACCAGATAATCTGACCTACTCAGCCCCATCCCACACGGTCTTTGCTCCACCAAGACCTCCATCCCCACCCCTCCCTCCGCTCCCCATCCTGCGGCAGATGCCCAGTCTAGGCGGACCAAGAACTGGATCTGTCAGTGGGAGGACCACTCCAGGGCCTAGTGGGACACCAAGAAGTGCCTCTAAGAGCTCCCCTCATCCAATGTCCTCACCTCGATCCATTCCATCTCCTAGAGCTGGACCATACGCCTCGCCCAACCCCCATCCATCTCTTCCCTCTCCCCGGTCCGACTCATCAGAACCACCTCCTCTACTTGCCAAGTCTGTCACACCACGGAGTCAAGAAGGTAACTTTTTCACCCAAAATTATGTTCAAGGGGAGTAGTTTCTTTGGCGATATATTTCTAAATGTAACACACTCATTTCTTCAGCTGGTCCAGTCGTGGGCTCAGTTTCCCCAAAACCGAAATCTCCGAGCGCTGCTTCAGTGATACCAGTAGGTTACTTCAGGGACCCCGTGTCGGGTATAAACCTGCCTCTCGTGGAGCCTGGCCAACCGCCCCCTCGACCACCACCCCTCGGACCTCCCCAACTAACCAGTCATTCGTCCAGCAGAACTACCGCCCCTAAAAGAGGTACAGGGAAATCGTTATAATCAGTAAATTGACTGCCTGTGAACTATATGTTTCTCCAAAGTTCTAAAGCATAATGTTTTACCAGGTACAGGTATGTTACCCCCATCTCTGATTCATGTTGGGTGCTCCAGCCCAGAATCCAGATCCCTCAGTAGCCCAATCAGAGAGGCGGCTCAAACTAGAAGTAGTAGTACCGGACAGGCCAGTACAACTGTGGTTACTGTTGATGATGATACATCTCTACAACTGGTTAGTACTAGCAATTAGTATTAATATAGGCTGGGTGTATCAATAGTTTAGTTAGTTTGCCACCAATAACGCCCTGAGGGCTCCCTACTTCCGGTATTTATTCACTAATTCTCCCTACCTACTATTAACTAATTCTCCCTTCCTATAGCCCGCTATTGAGGAGGCTCGAGAACAGTGGAGGACCAGCAGACAGAAGATGTTTGCTGATCTGAATGATATGAGATGTCAGAAAGTACCTATGTATGGAGCAGATCTTATCGCATCTCTAACCATCCCCTCTCCTACACTACCACAACAAACAACAGGTAGGGGATCTGGTCCCCCTGATCTGGAAGGGGTATCTCCCTTGATTAGGGGAACAATTACGCTTCCCCGGCCTCCATCGAACTAGTCCCACTAACCCCTCCTCCCCCTTCAGTACTGGAGAGACTAGAGGAGATGTCACCAGTCCTTGATCGTTTCCTGATATGCTGTGACGCTGTCTCTGTACCACCCCGCCCCCATCTCACTAAAGATGAAGCTGTACCAACAGCTGTCCATGATAAGTGGTGGGAGATATCTGAACCATTCTATGATATCCAATCAAAACGACGTATCATTCTCCCTGAAACGAGGTACTACTTTTTGTTGGTTAATTGCCAATTAATAAATTGGATCTGTTACTACAAAGTACAATTATTACCACTGTACTCTCTCTCTCTCTCTCTCAGATTGATCCAGTATGATTGTGGGAAGCTTCAGCGACTAGACAAGCTCCTAGGGCAGCTGAAGATGGATGGCAGTCGAGTTCTCATCTTCACCCAAATGACTCGAATGCTTGATATCCTAGAGCGGTTCCTAAACTACCACGGTCACACATACCTCAGACTGGATGGTTCTACAAAGGTTGATGCCCGGTTGGAACTGATGGAACGGTTCAATGCTGACAGCAGGATATTTTGTATGATCCTTAGTACCCGATCAGGGGGTGTTGGTGTTAACCTGACAGGGGCTAATACTGTGATATTCTATGATAGCGATTGGAACCCTACTATGGATGCACAGGCTCAGGATCGATGTCATAGGATTGGGCAGACAAGGGATGTACACATTTATAGGTAACTACTGATACCAGAGCTTTGAATATTAATAGTCCCCCCGCCCCCGAGCTCCCCTTAACAACATAACCACTCCTCTACAATACTTGTACAATGTAACTACCTAACTATTTATAACCCCCTCCCCTCCCCAGGTTGGTCAGTGCTAGCACTATAGAAGAGAATATTCTGAAGAAGGCCAACCAAAAGAGACTGCTAGGTTCAGTTGCTATTGAGGGAGGTAACTTCACAACAGCATTCTTTAAAAAAGATAACATGAGAGAGATATTCGGAAGGAACATTATGGGAACAGAAGAGCAGATCCAGGAGATGTCGCCAAAACATCGAACTATCGCTAAGAAGGACCTTGAATCTGTACGTACATTTTCAGAAAGTTATTTTATATACCGGGTGTCCCAAAACAATTGACCCCTGCTAACATGTCACATACCCAGGTGCTAGCAGAAGCTGAGGATGCCGAGGACAGAACAGCTACATTACGAGCACAGTGTGAACAGAATGAGGATCTGAGAGATTTTGATGAGGCTGACCCCATTGAGGGCGAGACACCACTGGTAGGTCATTATAGTCAGAGGGAGATAGAGGGGAGGGAGATGGAGATGGGGAGAGGGTTGTACTGGTAGGTCATGGTTATTATTGAGTTCGGGGGGTCGGGGAGCTGTAGAGGGGGATTGTAACTAGGAAGAGGCAGGGAATTAATAACAGTTTACACTGCCCCTCTCACACAAACTCCTCCTTGTAGAATGAGGAAGACAAGAAGATAGTTACAGAAACTAAACAGTTTACACAGTTTGAGGAGGAGATCCTCTCAATAGAGAACGAGTTGACCCCTCTAGAACAGTATGCTCTGCGCTTCCTTGAAGAGGAAAATGAGGAAGATTTCGATGAGCTGATTCGACAACAAGAGGTATTAGGGGGAAGGCCAGGGCCTGGTATTGCTAAATATTGTGTGTACCGCTCTGGAGTGTAGGTCTGCTAGAAGGGTCTACCGCGAGTGCGTCTGTGCTGCACAGCTTTTCAGGGGTTCGAACAATACAAAGTGCAGCTTTCTGGCGCGCGAGCATTATATGCGCGGCTTCATCTCCCCGGTGTTGTAGTAGTAGTTCTAGGGAGATTAGAGCCGAGGAGGGCCCAGGGTCCTCCTCGCCAGCTCCACTGAGCTCCCCGGGTCGGACGAAAGTAGATCGATTGTTGTCCGAGTGGTCCCGAATAACCGCATTCTCTCGCCAGAGGTTCGGGAGCAGTCCTGCATCCAATGTTGCAGGTCCTGCTGTTGTCCAGGACAATAGGGACATTCTGGGCTCACGGCCTCATCGATCCGGTGTTGGTAGGCTCGGAAACCATTGTAGTGGCCCGATCGGAGACGAGCTATGAGTACCTGGTCCTTTCTCGTCTTTATGTCTTTGTCCTTGTCTTTATTATAGTTTTTGTAGGTCTCTGCAGTCCGTTGGTGCTGCACCGGCTCGTCCTTTATCACCCGCCTTATGTGTGCTTTCACTGCAGCGAAGGATACTGGCTTCTCACCCTGGTCCTCCGTTACCAGGGAGGTCGCGTCCTTTTGTTGGTTGGGAGCCAGATCAGTGCAATAACAAACGAGTTGCACACCTCAACTCCTCATTGGGGTGTTGTGGGGTAGTCCTAACTGTACACCATTCTCTCTCTCCTAACACCTCTCCCACCACTTCTTACACCCCTCTCCCTCTCCTCAGGAAGATATGGTGGTGCCTGATACAAGTCTACAGGAGCTACAGGCAGCACAACAAGAGGAAGATGACGATTTCCTGCTCACCTACACCTCATGGGACCCACAGGTAGCTCTACGAAGGATCAATAGGAGACGGAGGATGGAGGCAAGGAGGAGAAGAGAGGAGGAGGTACCATCCTCTTCAGAACACTCCTCAGAAGAGGAATATGAACGGCCTGTATACGTTAGAAAGAGAAGGAAGGGACCCAGCGCCATGATGATTGAATTAGAGAAGGAGAGGTTATACTTTATGCTGGAGCGATGTAGGAAGAAGCTCTCTGTGGCGTTGAGAAAGGAGGCAGAGAAAGCTCGACCACCATGTTTGCCAGGCCCTCCTATCATGGGGAAACCACATCTCTCTAGGAGCACCCCTCTCACTGTCAAGGGACCTAAACGGACATATGCCTCTAGAAAGAGTAACCCACCAACCCCACTAGGAGCTGTACCCTCCACGGCAACGTCATTCAGTATTGAGGGAGGGGAGAACAACCAACTCACCCCGTCCAGCCGTAACACCCGACTAACCCTCAACCCGAACATACCCACTTCATTCCCCACTCATACAACATTTCCCCAACACCGGTTCATGCTGCAACAACCCCCGCAGTATAGAAACACCCAGTTTGGATACCAGAGCAAGCAGCCACAAATTGTCATTCAGAAACAACAAATCAACAATCACTCACAACACAACAATAACTTCCTACCTAATTCTGTGTACGGTGGTGGTGGTGGGCAGTTTCACCCTAACTTACAACATCTGGTGTCGTCTGCACAAGCCATCAGAAACCAGCAGTCTCAATCCCTCATGGCCCAACAACTGGTGTCCTCTTCACAAGCCATCAGGGCTCAACAACAAATGATCTCCCCGACCTCGATACAACATCAGATCCGACACCAACAACAGCAGATGTTACTGGCCAACTCTATGATACCACGAGCACTACCAATTACCCCCGATTACCACCAACAACAGAGAGGGTACACCATGGCAAACTCTGTACAACAACAACAACTTCTGCCGGCAAATCGTCTAGTAAACTCAGTTGCTCCCCATCACACTGTGGTATCTCACAGTGACATCATGCCCTTCCAACAGTACCCCAAACAACAACTCATCTACAACACCCCTACCTCAACACCCTTCCCTGTCACATCGGACTTTTACCAACAACAACAACAACTCCCTGCTACAATATTCAGGACTCCCTATTATCACGCGGGTAGCAATGGAGGGAGTACCGCTCCGTTATCTGTTAATCCGAGTAGTAGCACGCCCGAGCAGTCACAGCCTCTGTCGCCAAATCAGTGAGAAAGAGAGTGGGCACTATAACGTTATTATCTTGGATGTTTTTAATTTTTTTCTTATTTTTAATAATATTTCCTGTGATACAAAAGTGAACCGTGCTTCGTTCCAAAAAAACACGTGATGGCATAGGACTAGAGTGCCAGCCTCTGTCTCTCTGTCCATCTCTCTTTATTCTCTTTGTTTCTCTCTCACTCCGAGAAGAAACAACCAGTATCTCTATCTATCTCTATCCCTCCCCTTTCTCACCCACTCTTTCTTTTTCTCTCTCTCCACTCTGCCACTCTAGTCCTAAAGTACTAGCAGACAGAGGCTGTGACTTTAGATTCGTTTCTATCGTGTGTTGTGTAATGTGTCTTTTCAAATTATATATCCCGGGGTTCCCCCGACTGACGGTGAGGTTTAACAGTGTCTCTCTCAGGACGGTGATTACGATGATCTATGGATGCCCCCTACCCCACCCATCCAAGATCAAGATGTGTTTCACCTTGATCCTGTCCTGCAGTCTCAGTGAGTTACCGAGGGATTTAGGAATTGGAGTTCCTAATTTCAGATCTGTCCGGCACAAGAGAGTGGGATTTGGAGAACATTTTAATAGAGGGTATCTGTTGCAAAGTGTTACAAAGCTGTGTATTTATAACACACCTCTCTCTCTCCTAGATACTTTACAGAGTGCTTGATGACAGAGGCGGACCTCCCAGAAGTGACCATCATTCCCAACCTTGCCTTCCAGATCATACCTCCAGCGGTACAGATCAAGGAGGAGCCTCCTGAACCACCCCCGCCTCCCCCACCGACCCTCTCCATCCCACCCCACCATGCTGCCAAGGGAGCTGAGATTGTGAGAGCTGAGACTCTGGAGGAACCACCCCCTCCCCCTCCAGCACCTCCCCAACACTATCTGAAACTGAACCGACAACTCCCTCCCGAGATTAAACCTCCAATCACACCCTTTATCAGGTAGTTACATCTCTTTTAGCAAGCAGCCCCCCCCCTCGTTTAGAAGGCACTCTCTCACGGGTTTAGTTTGGACATCAGTCCCTTTTGGTGTCCCCTGTCCCCCTATCCTGTCCCTTAACCTATCATTTATTCCAGGAAAGAGCGAAGTAAACCAAACAAAAAGAGACAGATCCGTATCAAACCGGATCGATCCCTTGAGTCGGAGGAGCACTCTCAGGCCTGGTTACCAGCTGAAGAGTTCGCCCTCAGCCAGTCTGTCCAGCCGGTTCAGGAGCTGCACATGGCCAGTTCGACACCCCACCACCCTGCCCACCATTTTAGTGCCCATGAGTTGAACTGGCATCTAATTGCTGATATTCTTAACATCCAATCTAACAGCTACAAGACTCCCATACAGGTTTCTTAGATCTGTTTCTCAATGTTTGTTGTACTACAGCTTGTCTAGTGAATTGTTGTCTGACAGCTGTGATTATACCCCTTATATGTGCTGGTATCTGGTGGATGGGTCCGATATTTGAGATATTTGATGTTCTCATCCTTGAGATGGAGGGTTTTGTTGTGAACAAGAAAACAAACGGTTCAACGTTTCGGCTTTAGGGCCTTTATCAAAAATCTCAAATACCCCTTATACCCTAATTCCTAAACGAACTCAATTTACACCACCGCCATTCACACAGTGTCGAGAGAGGTACTCTCTGATAATGCAGAGGGAGGAGGACCCCATTAGGGCACAGCACAAGTATGGTACAGGACACAAGACAGCCAGGGTTTCTGCAGAGGAGGCATCCCAGTCTAGTACCCTCAACTTTATCAGGCTGTTTGGGGAGATAGAGAAACTAGCTGCTAGCAAACCAATCATGGACTACAAACCGTACGTTTAGAACGCCTCTGTTTCTTCCAATCTCTACTCAAGCAGTCTCATGTTTTCTCTCCTTCACCACTCCCTCTCCCTCCCTCTTCACATCTCCCTCTAGTTCTATCCCCTAAGCCCTGTTCACCACTGCCAACTGATACCTACTTGCAGGATGTCCCACAGTCAGATCCTGCCGAACCCCACACACGTCCACGTAACAGAGGGAGACACGTCAGTCCCCTGTTCTCCAGTTGCCCTGGCAAATAAGAAGATGGACAGGGAGAACAAGGAAAATACGGAGAAGGCTGCCCGGACCATAACTGTACCTGACAAGAGGGGACCCCAGGGTGGGGGTGGAGGAGGGGAGTATGCCCCTGTACAGTACCAGAAACCAGGGAATAGTGTCACGTATAGGAAACTACCTGATCACATGCAGGGAGGTATGGGACCTGCTCGGTATGGTGTAATGGCTCCAGGTCCAATGAAACAGGGACAAAGTCAGCCGATATACCTGCTCAGTACCCAGAGGGCCATGGCCCCTATGCAGGGTGGCAAGCCGATAATACCGGGACAGAGCCAGAAAATACTGGTCAGCAACTCAAATCAACCCATCGGATATATCCCGGTGAGTTGTTACTCTCTTTAAAAACTCTCTCGATTCACCCTACTACACCGACCATTACCACCAGTCAAGTGTCAACTAGTATCCCCTGATCCCTAACCCAACAAGAATTCCTAAGACTAGTCCCCCCTCAGCAGAGTCACGTGGTATACAGTGGGGGTGGGGAGGATATGGTTCACATGAAGAGACCCCCGCCACAGTTCAGGGGACAGCATCCTGGTGCAGCTGCAGGAATGATCCCAATCAACATGGTCCACAAGTCTTATATGCAAAACGTACGTACAAGATATACCCAACCAGCTATGTTACAATTAAAACTATGAACTCATAACTGCACATGTAACAGTGTTCTCTTTTCGATTGTGTATTCAGTGTTATATATTTTCAGGGTGGTCCCTATGTTCCACAAATGAGAGGGAATGTTCCTGCGAAGGGAGTTAGAAATATGGGCAGTAGGGGTATGCCTTCTCATGTCCTAGATGAACACTCTCGGATCATACAACCCCATCAGGTGAGACAGGTAGTGAAACACTTAGTTATTTTAGTAATTGGGGGAACTGGTAGCAAAAAACACGCCTAAAACAAATTACCACGGAGACTATTCAAACCACTAGATGTTATTGTCCACAGTCCACGTTTCGTACAGTATCCAGACTTTGTTAAACTTGATAAGAAACATCGGAGCTAATAACATACTTCCTACCAGGTTGTACGAGGCATGGGAAGTGGCCACAATACCCAGATGCAGAACCCTAGGCTGACAGCCCCCTCCCAAGTGATCCCTGGTCACATGAAACGAGTTTAATCTTTTTATCACTGTTTTTTATTTGCCTGAGTGTATTGTATTATTGTATGCTTAATTACAGTTTATGCCAACCAAAATTCTGGATATTTCAATTTCTTTAGTGAGGATAAAGTGGGGTAAACCTTCTATTTAATTCAGCTGATGGTCATTGAGGTGATTTTTGGCAC
>AVPN01000318.1:48905-62236 GCA_000695325.1 Pleurobrachia bachei | reverse complement strand
ACAAGTTTGGTATTGTGGAGAAAATGAAGGAGTTGGCGGACCCCAACTGGGCGCCCCCTAAATCAGTTGTTATTGAGCTGACGACAGCTACTTTCGATGACATTGTCAACTCTCAACCCATCATGCTTGTAGAGTTCTTCGCTCCCTGGTAGGTCATGTTTTAATACACAATATCTTTACTTTAGTGGTTAAGGTTGTTATGTTCTAACCCTCCTTTACATTTATTCCACCGTGCGGGGTGTGGTGAGACAGGGTTGAACTAGGTTCTCACATTGAACACACCCCTCTCTATCAGGTGTGGCCACTGTAAAAAGTTGAAGCCAGCATACGAGAATGCTGCCAGGCGACTCCTTGAATTCACCACTATACCCCTCGCTACTGTGGATGCCACTGTAGAGAAAGACCTTGCTACCCGATATGGTGTGACTGGGTACCCCACACTGAAGATCTTTAGGAAGGGTAAAGCTAGCGAGTTTACTGGTGGTCGAACCGCTGACGGTAAGTGTAATCCAGGGTTGGGCAGGTGCGAAGACGGGTTAAGGGATCCTGTGGGTTGTAGGAATATTAGGGTGATAGGATGATAATCTGTAATCATATTTTTCCATCACTCATATCTCAGATATAATTATCCGCTCTAACAATTCCACCATCCTCTCTGTAGATATTGTGAACACGATGCTGATTGAGAAGGATCCCCATACAGTAGAGATCCAGGGTTCCTACAACAAGAGAGAAGTTGAGAAACCCACTGATGTCGTGGTCATTGGAGCCTTCCCTGACCTATCTACCGAGTCCATCGAGTACAAGATGTTTGAGGAACTTACTAATGACTATCGGGAATCTTATAAGTCAAGGCACACTTTCGAAACTGCCTTCATAACAAAGACATTCAAGGTACGAGAATTAAACGATAATTAACAATACCAGGAACCGACCGAATCAGGAAATACTGGTCCCTGATTGGTTATTTACTTGTTTCGGTCAGTTCATGAACAATAGTCAACTGAAGTTACCCAATCAAATCATTCCAGCTTCTCTAACTTCTCATATATTTCAGGGAATCAGCAAGCCTTCAATTATTGTTGCCTATCCTGCTTCCTACGTCGCCAAGAAGGAGAAAGCCTTCAAATCCATGCCTGTAACTGCTGAAACAACTGTTGAACAACTTGCAGAGTTTGTTAGGTGAGTCTCTATAAAATGAGCTTTCCTTTATATTAGTAGAGAATCAAATTCGAATATATTCCTGGCGGCCAGGACCTGGCCCCTCGGTAATATTCAGGACAAGGGAGTGTTTTTTGGTGACAATATTTTATGACTAAACACACCATCAACACGCAGGACCTCAGATAAGCCCCTTGCTGGTAACTATGACTGTGATAAGTGTGAGAAGATTTATGATGTTGTTGATACTGTCCGAGTTTACCTTAGCAAGGACTATGGAACCGGGGAAGATAAAAGTAAGTTGTCTTTGTTCTTCAATATCTTCCATTGGACATTATGTTGTGACACTTTGTGAGTTGTTACAGTATCATTCTGTTGTATTGTTCGACACTTTTTGAGTTGTTACAGTATTACTCTGTATTTTTCGATACTTTGTTACAGTATGATGTTTTCCAGTTCCCATCTAACACACCTCCCTAATTCAGATACGAAGTACTGGCAGGAGAAGACGGCTATTGTGGCCAAGAAGTTCAAAGGAAAGGGAATTCACTTTGTGTTGTGTGATGAGAGCAAGCAAGATGCCGATATGAGAGCCATGAGAATCACTGATCTGGGACAGGTAATATAACATGACTCTAACTTTCATTCTCTTAGAGCACATAATACTGACAGTGCCTAGAGGGGATTCTACAACACTACAATACAGTGACACTGTATTGTAGTTTTATAGAATACCCTCTGGGCCTTTTATTGAGATCTCTGTAGTGGTCACCCATGATAATAAGTATCTACAATGTAGGTCCTACATGCAATAGGTCCTACTTGCAATATTGTTCCCTATAAATGGGGTAATTGCCCTCACTCTCTTCCGCCTTTACTACTACCCAAGAAGATTCTGTAACTGAGATAGATACCTGCTTTTGGGAGCCCTTTGTAGTTATTTTATATGGTCTGATCTCTATGAAGATCTCCTTTGTTATCCCTTGACAACAATATCTACTATCACAGGCGCCCCAGTATGATCATAACACAACTAATTACAGGAGACAGTATTTGGAATTAAGACGGCCAAGGGAGCTAAATACAGCCCTGATATTGAGACCTTGGAAGATATGGATGACTTCGTTGAGACTCTCATTGAGTTTGTAGAGGACTTCCTTGAGGGAAAACTACCTGTAAGTAGCAGGGGGAATTTGCCTACTAGCTAGACTGTGTTTTGGGCGCCGAGGATTAGAACATAACAAGGGGGAATGAGGTGGAACTTTCAACTTTGGTTGGCAAATTCAAGTTCTTAGTTTTATAAAATTGAAAATTATTACCACAAAATATAGATCAATCTGACACAAACAATAATCACAACAAAAACAGGCAGTTGCCTGGGGGCTGGGAATGGTCTCTGCAAGAATCTGATACACACATTGTCTCTGAGAGTCCGACACCCTCTCTCATTCTACCCATCCTATCCGATGACCCTATCGAACTGTCCTACAGAAAAAGTAAATCCGACCCCCGAAAAGGTAGTAACAGCTGCGTAGAGTCCCAGAATTACTAAAGCATTGGCAAATGTAGCCAGTAGATACCAAATCACCATACTAATACTCATTACTGTTATAAACAAACTGAACACAGTTCCCGTGTCTTCCTTATAGACATGACCTATCAGGACGGTTAGACAGACATTATTCCCCATATCACAGGCACCGATACATCCACCCAGACACAACACAAAAACCTCACTGAACTGAACCCACTGAACCCACCTCTCTGTAAACCCCATGTGGAGGATAAGGATGAGGAGCAGGAAGGTGAGGAGGGACAGAGCGGAGATTACACTGTACATCTTCCTCATTCTCACCCTCTCTATAGAATTACCGGAGATTAGAGCTCCCAGCAGCTGGCCCACTCCAACACACATTGCAAAGGCGCTGATTAACCACGGCTTCTTACTAACAGTTCCTATAGCAGTAGGGATGATGGGGGAATAAGCGGTGCAGTAGACCCCTGCACTGAACATTGGTCCAATCAACATGAGAGTCTCACTCCGTACCAACACCACCCACATGGTCTTCACGTGCTCTCTAACAGTGAGATGTGTTAGTTGCAGCTCCTCGTGGTCATGTGGGAAGGAGATGATTCCTGCTGTACCTGCCTCCTGTTTCCTAACATTCTCCGCTAACTCCTCCGTGTCCTCCACCTTTCTGGTGAAGAAGTAGGGAGGGATAGCCAGGTAGCAGACAATGGTCATGGCCACTGCTATCCCATATCTCCTATCAGGTCCAATTGTAGCATCCTTGTTGTGTATATTTAGCAGCATTACCACCCCATTACCCAACATTAGTCCTACAGTTAACAGTGTCCAGTGGATGGTACTGTGTCTTGATAGGGTGGACATCGTGCTGTTCTTAGTAACATAACCCAGGGCAGCGACCCTCAACAAGGCACATCCCATACCATTCAGTAGGAAGGCCGTATACACGAGGTAGTCAGTAGGGTAGAATAGGACGTTGATGATGGTGCCGCACAGGAATACAGATACAATTACAGCGGTACGGGTACCCAGTGCAGCCGTGATGGAGGGAGTAAAGGGTCCTGATATCACCACGGCTGCGTTACAGATCATGAGTCCAAAGAAGGCAGTGGACTCTGATAAACCGTGCTGGCCGTGCATGTCTTTAAAAATAGTCGGCTGAAGGGGGAGATTTAGATATGAGCTGCAGGATAAACACACACAAAGACCAGATCAAAGTTCAAACTGATACAAATTTAGTGGAATGTGTCCCCCCTCCCGATTTGAGGTGTCTTACCATTACAATAGCACCTCCAAGCATGCCTGCGTAGGCCAGCATCACGGCGATTCCATTCAGCCAAACATTCATCTCCCGGCGTGGTATCATAATGAGGCGAACAATACACCGCCCAACGCTACTACTATAACAGTAGGAGGAGGGAGAGTGAGAATTAATCCAGGGATTACAATACACCTCTCTCGGCTGGTTTAAGGAGAGTGAGAGACAGAGAGAGAGAGGGAGAGAGTGAAGTAGATAGGGAGAGATAGATGAACGACAGATCGAGTCGCATGATTGCTACCGCCCATACAATACAGCATGTTGTCCAGGACACAATAAAGAGAACTACAGTAGACAACACACAGCAAATAGAAATGAACCAAATCAATACTATCCGCCCTTTCTCTCTCTCAATCATTAAAGATTATACATTGATGAAGATTGAACAATATAAACATAATAAATGTGACAGAACAAAAGAACAATATTGTGTTATTTGTTCCGATTCATCATCTCAAAGGCCAGATTCACAGTTTAGTGAGAAAAACAGCAGCTGATAACAAAGGAAACAGAGAGAGAAGGAAAGAAAGCGTCTCGTAGTGATATCGCGAGAAAAGGGTAATCTGAGACTATCGTCAGACACTTGACACGGTACAGGTACCACTGACGTAGCGAAATACACCGTGGCTGGTGGTTTTACTCAAGGGCAGGTTTAAAATGCAATATGTCACACTGAGAGAACATTATACAATGTATTCTGACTGGGAAGTAACTATAGGTTTGAAGTAAGCACGTACAAGAAGAGATAGGAAGTACAATTGGGCCATCCGCTTTCTCTCTCTCTCTCTCTCTCTCTCTCTCTCTCTCTCTCTCTCTCTCTCTCACTTCTCTCCCAGGCTTTTCCTTCTCAGAAACTCTCGACATGTTGTTTTATTAAGGGTATCCAATCGAGTTCCGTGTTCCCAGAAATATAATTTCCCTGTCCCTGGCCTCATTAAGTTGCTATGGACTACCAAAGAGATAGATTTAGAAGTTTCTAAGAAATATTTCAGTCCCTTTTTTCCAATTTTCAAAGAGGTATCATTCCAAGAATAGAATCTGCATATATTGATTGTCGGCCTACCTCGCCATACCACTCTGAAAACTTGGTATTGTTGATGTAGTTTCGAAATAGCTGACGTCTACCCATATTTCGTATGCAATGCCTCTCTTGTGGTGCCTAACAGGACTAGGGGAAACCGAACAGACGGCGTGGGGAGGGGGGAGTAAAATCCCCTATCTCCCTGCGTGGTCTGCAAGGCAAACCCATGCTCGAACTGGAGAACACCAACACTTGGCCTATTCGTGTGGGGTCATGTGGCGAGAGGTGAGTTCTAAATAGGGTCGGCTGTCGGCCATTATAGGGCAGCTAAGTGGGACGGAATGTTGGGAGGTGCTAAACACACACACACACACACACACCACCCACATGGTCTTCACATGCTCTCTGACAGTAAGGTGTGTTAGCTGCAGCTCCTCGTGGTCATGAGGGAAGGAGATGATTCCTGCTGTACCTGCCTCCTGTTTCCTAACATTCTCCGCTAATTCCTCCGTGTCATCTACCTTTCTGGTGAAGAAGTAGGGAGGGATGGCGAGGTAGCAGACTATTGTCATGGCCACTGCTATCCCATATCTCCTATCAGGTCCAATTGTAGCATCCTTGTTGTGTATATTTAGCAACATTACCACCCCGTTACCCAACATTAGTCCTACTGTCAACAGTGTCCAGTGGATTGTACTGTGTCTGGAGAGGGTGGACATGGTACTATTCTTGGTTACATAACCCAGGGCTGCGACCCTTAACAAGGCACATCCCATACCATTCAGCAGGAAGGCTGTATACACGAGGTAGTCAGTAGGGTAGAATAGAACGTTGATGATGGTTCCACACAGGAAGACAGATACTATGACAGCGGTACGGGTACCCAGTGCAGCCGTGATGGAGGGAGTAAAGGGTCCTGATATCACCACGGCTGCGTTACAGATCATGAGTCCAAAGAAGGCAGTGGACTCTGATAAACCGTGCTGGCCGTGCATGTCCTTGAAAATAGTCGGCTGAAGGAGAGATCGAAATGAGACAGGGTAAACATACACAAAGAACAGATCGAACTAATACTATGTGCCCCCCCCCCCCAATTTGAGGTGTCTTACCATTACAATAGCACCTCCAAGCATGCCCGCATAGGCCAGCATCACGGCAATGCCATTGAGCCAAACATTCATCTCCCGACGTGGTATCATAATGAGACGAACAATACCCAACACTACTACTACTGTTATAGGAGGAGGGAGAGGGAGAATTAATCCAGGGATTACAATACACGGCTGGTTTAAGGAGAGAGAGTAAAGTAGATTGGGATAGATGGAGATAGGGATAGACATGGAGAGAGTGAGAGATGGATGAACGACAGGTCGAGTCGCATGATTGCTACCGCCCATACAATACAGCACTCATGTTGTCCAGGACAATGAAGAGAACTACTGCTGCAGTAAACAACAAAAAGCAAATAGAAATGAACCAAATACTATCCGCCCTTTCTCTCTCTCAAATCTCAATCCCGTAACATTAAAATATCGATAAAGATTGAAGAATAGAAACATAATAAATGTGACAGAACAAAAGAACAATAAATGTGTTATTTGTTACGATTCATCATCTCAAAGGCCAGATTCACAGTTTAGTGAGAAAAAACAGCAGCTGATAACAAAAGAAACAGGGAGAGAGAAGGAAAGGAAGCGTCGTAGTGATATCGCGAGGAAAGGCGTAATCTGAGACTATCGTCAGACACTTGACACGGTACAGGTACCACTAACGTAGCGATACGTGGTTTTATTCAAGGGCAGGTTTAAAATGCAAATATGTCACTGAGAGAGTATTATACAATACACTCTGTCAGGGAAGTAACTATAGGTTTGAAGTAAGCACGTACAAGAAGAGATAGGAAGTACAATTGGGCCATCCGCTTTCTCTCTCTCTCTTTCTCTCTCTCTCTCTCTCTCTCTCTCTCTCTCTCTCTCTCTCTCTCTCTCTCTCAGGCTTTTCCTTCTCAGAAACTCTCGACATGTTGTTATGTTAAGGGTATCCAATCGAGTTCCGTATTCCTAGAAATATAATTTTCCTGGTCCCGGACTCACTATGTTGCTATGGACTACCGGCCAAAGAGATAGATTTAGAAGTTTCTGAGAAATAGTTCAGTCCCTTTTTCCCAATTTTTCAAAGAGATATCGTTCCAAGAATAGATTCTGCATATATTGATTGTCGGCCATACCACTCTGAAAACTTGGTATTGTTGATGTAGTTTCGAAATCACCATGCATGATAGCCCAAATAGGGGCAAATTAAGTTTTCTGAATTTCTTGCTATTAGAAAACTCTACTTCTACGTCACCTGTTTTTCTTTCTTCTTTTCTCGAAATGAAATCAAATGAGGGTAAGGTATAACAAACTCGGCAACTAAAGTGTAGATCCCGAACTAAAAAGGGCCCTCTGCATACACAATTCAGCCCTACTAGGGTTTGGTTTTTTTTTTCAACGGCCGTAGCTCCACCACCTTATGGGATTAAATTTGGAGGTTAGGAAGAACTCGACCTTTACCTTTACCACCTTTCTAATATCAGGTACGACGAAAGAGTGCTGCAATTCCCAAGAAGCAGACGGGCCCAGTTACAGTGGTTGTGGGAGATAGTTTTGCTGACGTGGTCCAGGACAACAGTAAAGATGTTCTGATTGAGTTTTATGCGCCCTGGTGTGGCCATTGTAAAGCACTGGAACCAAAATACATCCAACTAGCTAATGATGTCAGAGGTAATGGTAATTAGTAATTAGTAATAATTGGAACCAAAATACATCCAGCTAGCTAATGATGTCAGAGGTAATGGTAATTAGTAATTAGTAATAATTGGAACCAAAATACATCCAGCTAGCTAATGATGTTAAAGGTAATTAGTAGTCATCCCCAACCTGGAACCAAAATACGTCCAGCTAGCTAACGATGTTAGAGTTACGTGCAACTTGCTAATGATGTTAAAGGTTTAAGTTATTGTTAATTACCTAATTGTAGTCATCCCCAACCTCTTACAGCTGTATCATCTCCAACATATGTCCCTCCAATATTGCCCCTAACTTTTTTCAATACCCCTCCAGTATTTGTAACTTCTTCTTCTCTCCAGGCGAGACGAGTTTGGTAATTGCTAAGATAGATGCAACTGCTAACGAGGTTCCCTCAGAGTTCAATGTCCAGGGATTCCCTGCCATTTACATGGTACCAGCTAATGGCAAGGCTCCTGTCGAGTACAGCGGCAGCAGAGAGGTATGACCATATATGGAATGATTGCTTATTATACCGTTATTATACTGGTTACCATGGTTACAACTGACTCACAATCTCTTTCTCAGGTCGACGATTTGAAGAAGTTCATAAAAGAACATGCTGATATTGCTTTTGGAGGATCGTCTGTCAGGGACGAACTATAAGAAGGGGGAGAAAATTGAAAGCGATGACCTACATTTCAATGAACAATTTACAGAATTAACGGTGGTTGAGACATACTTACTTGAGTTGCATATTTATTCTACTTTTTACGTTGCTTATTTTCCAGTTATACGAGAGTTTACCGCTTCCAAAAAACTATTATAAATAGGAATTCTACTACTATGGCCTTTGTCCCCAACTACTGTCCCCACTGCTTTGTCCCCCACTCCCGCGTCCAGCCCTCTCCTACTGCAGAGATCCTCTCCTCCACATAACCGTAGCGCGCGATTACGCCGCACTGTTCAAAGTAGTGGTATTCATAGACCGTGGGAAACGCGCGCACTCACCCTGGTACCAAGGACACGTTGAAAATCAACCCAGCATCTGACACGTCGCACTGTGAGTTGTGTCTACTGCATAAGTCCCCCACTCTCTCTATGTGGCTGTGGGTCACTTAAACGGTTCGATATAAAGTGTGGCTGAAGTAGAATGGAATATAACACAATCACACACAAAATTGTCTCTCTCTCTGACTATCTTGAGATTTTCTCATCGTCATTCTATGGACATTGAACTGTGGTCAGTTTCCACTGTGAAGTTTTAGCGGCTGGATTTAGGATCTTGTTGTTGCAAATCCTCATACCCCAGCAGTCGTGGCTACACTATCACTTGCTGCTGGTGAGATAGCAGATGGTAGAGAAACCTGTGAGAAAGAAAGAATTGTTAAAAACATGTTGTCACACCTGCTGCGGTGCTATAAGTATAACTACATTAGATTTAATCGATTTAACAGATGGCTACTCTTATTTTACAGTAGTCTCAGTATGAAAGTGGGTTATAACCGAGCTAAGAACCCCCCTTTTCCCAAAAACTATTTAACAGTGTTTAAGCTCGTAAAGGTGTACTTCTACGGATTCACCGTGATTGCTTCACAACCAAGATCTCTATAACTTCAATTACTACCGTATAACTAGGAAATTGCGTGATATCCCCGTATATAACTAAAATCACAATTCCCCACAACAACTACATAATCACCAGGAAAGAACTATGAAGGAAAAGTGATCTGACAGGGGACCTCTTATAACCACTTGACTAGACTGGGCAGCCGGGAAGAGAAAGCATTAAATGAGGGGGAGGACATATAGTCGTTATGTGATTGTGATCATGAGCGGAAGAAAATTAAATAATTTATTTTGAAGTGTTAAATGATTGAGCAATGTGAACTTTCCTTATGATTTATACTTCCAAGAAAAAATGTGAAATCCTCCTTTAAAATCCACTTTTATCCCCAACACATAGTCACATACTTTCAAAGTGTAATGATGATACGAGAAGCTCTGTACAGAACCCTCTAGATTTTGCTTCCTTGTTTAACATGCTGTACAGCAAGGAGCTACTATCTAGATTAGCCAGGCGGGGCACATAAGCACTCGATATCATTGACTCATTGACACATTTATACCACAAACTCAGGATAGAAATAATCCTTGTGTTTTAATAGGTACAACACAACTACAGCGACTGTAGCTCAAACATCCTATAGCCGGCGCACTGCAGCACAGCATAGAATTAATCACATATTTTCAAAGTGTAATGATGATACGAGAAGCTCTGTACAGAACCCTCTAGATTTTGCTTCCTTGTTTAACACGCTGTACAGCAAGGAGCTACTATCTAGATTAGCCAGGCGGGGCACATAAGCACTCGATATCAGTGACTCATTGACACATTTATACCACAAACTCAGGATAGAAATAATCCTTGTGTGTTAGTAGGTACAACACAACTACAGCGACTGTAGCTCAAACATCCTATAGCCGGCGCACTGCAGCACAGCAGAGAAGTAATCACATATTTTCAAAGTGTAATGATGATACGAGAAGCTCTGTACAGAACCCTCTAGATTTTGCTTCCTTGTTTAACACGCTGTACAGCAAGGAGCTACTATCTAGATTAGCCAGGCGGGGCACATAAGCACTCGATATCATTGACTCATTGACACATTTATACCACAAACTCAGGATAGAAATAATCCTTGTGTTTTAATAGGTACAACACAACTACAGCGACTGTAGCTCAAACATCCTATAGCCGGCGCACTGCAGCACAGCATAGAATTAATCACATATTTTCAAAGTGTAATGATGATACGAGAAGCTCTGTACAGAACCCTCTAGATTTTGCTTCCTTGTTTAACACGCTGTACAGCAAGGAGCTACTATCTAGATTAGCCAGGCGGGGCACATAAGCACTCGATATCATTGACTCATTAACACATTTATACCACAAACTCAGGATAGAAATAATCCTTGTGTTTTAATAGGTACAACACAACTACAGCGACTGTAGCTCAAACATCCTATAGCCGGCGCACTGCAGCACAGCATAGAATTAATCACATATTTTCAAAGTGTAATGATGATACGAGAAGCTCTGTACAGAACCCTCTAGATTTTGCTTCCTTGTTTAACACGCTGTACAGCAAGGAGCTACTATCTAGATTAGCCAGGCGGGGCACATAAGCACTCGATATCATTGACTCATTAACACATTTATACCAGAAACTCAGGATAGAAATAATCCTTGTGTTTTAATAGGTACAACACAACTACAGCGACTGTAGCTCCATGCTGTCCAGCAAGGAGCTACTATCTAGATTAGCCAGGCGGGGCACTTAAGCACTCGATATCATTGACTCATTGACACATTTATACCAGAAACTCAGGATAGAAATAATCCTTGTGTTTTTTAATAGGTACAACACAACTACAGCGACTGTAGCTCAACATCCTATTGCCGGCGCACTGCAGCACAGCATAGAATTAATCACATATTTTCAAAGTGTAATGATGATACGAGAAGCTCTGTACAGAACCCTCTAGATTTTGCTTCCTTGTTTAACATTCCCTTTCTCTCAGCCTAGTGTGTAATAGCTATTCCTAATCTGTTTTCATCCCTCCTATTATTTCTCTCCCACGGTGCCACTCTGTATTATTACCTGGGAGACAGGGCCGAGAGGGTGCATGTCTTCGAGGGCTCGCATTGTTACAAAGTCGTTAGCCAGAGCATGACACACGAAAGCCTTGAGGGACCGGGAAAATCCTGAACCGCCAACCTGAAAAGTTGAGGTTTAGAACAAATCGGAGAAACAGGGCATTACCATAATTGAGGGGTAAAGTGGGGTGGGGGGCTACCAATATATCGTGCCATTATAGACTAGACATAAATAGGGTTAACTCTAGAGTGAGGGGAGAAAGAGAGAGGAGCACTTGAGACATATTCTAGAAACAGATAATCGGTGGCCTTACCACTTGATTCACTTTACTAACGACAAAAAAGAGCTATCATAACTAGGTCTCTCCATCTTTTAATAGTACCCTGCAGACTGCAGAGCTAGTTGGAGAGAGAGAATGGAATAGAGGGGGGTACTTTACCTGGCTAAAAAGAATGGACCGTGCAGCGTCACAATCCGTTTCAAAAATTGGAATCATATCATGCTTACTCCTTCTTATTTCTTCGATTTTGAAACCAGGTCTTCACCTGAAATAAATCGCTATTGAGTAACAAGAAAATAGATGTTTTAAAGAATACTTTGGGCGATGAAAGCTGTTGTAGGTGTTTGATGATGCTGTAATGATAAATTTCGTAATGCCATTACTAATGGAGTTCTAAGGAATGTGTCTAAATATGATGTCATGAGTCATGCTGCTTTATAAATTGATAGATAAGGTTACAATTAACTTCAGGGAATACTTCATGTCACGCCATTAGTGCCACTAGAGGCACATTACATATAAGTTCTGCCTTTCGTAATGGCATTACGAAAGGCAAAATTCAATTAAATCTCCTTGTCGTGTCGTTTATGCATGACTTAGTTGCCTCACTTAAGGGGAGCGACATTTGGCAATTATACTTGATAGATCTCAGAGAATACGTAACTGCACCCACAAAACTTCGGATTTCGAAATTTATAAAGTGAGATTGCATAATGGCATGATTTATTGATACGATATTCTTTAAAGGGGGAGGAGGTATTTAACAGTGTTTCTATACAGTCGAACCCCGATTTACCGGGCCCCGATTTACCGGAACCCCGATTTACCGGGAGGATAAAATTCCCCCGATATAGGAAATTAACGATATTTTACCCCGATATACCGAACACCCCGATTTACCGGGCAAAACCCTTTCTCCCGAGCATCCCGGTAAATCGGGGTCCGATTGTACCTGGATATCTGTCAGATTTAACAGTTGAGCAAGTTTCTTCCTTTCACTACTGGCCAGGTACTTCTTATGATAAAACTTCCTCTCCAACTCAAACAGCTGGAGATTTGTAAAACTCGTCCTGGGTTTTCGCTTCTTTTTCATTTTACCCGAACTATCCATTATCAGCTGCATCTCGCATTCTGAACCACCGTGCAGTAGTTCATCTGAGATGAGGTGAGATATGTTAGAGGGCATTATGAGGGGGATCGCACTATTAAAGAGAGGGCCGCTAGGAGGGGAGTTAACAAGATTTGCTGAGTCGCTATTGGGCACACTAATCAGGCCAACACACAATACCTCCCGACATATGGCGCTCGCTATTTTTTCCAGTTTTATTAAGTGAGCCTTTACAGAGGTCTGACCCCCTTAGTTAGATCTGTGTCCTTTAGCTAATCGAGTTGGGATTTCGTACGAGCTACTTACACATGTTTGTTCGCAATTTGAGGGCAACAAACCGTAAAATGAACACCACCATGACCATATGTAATTCATCTCGCTCTCTCTCCCCATCTCTCTCTCTCTCTCTCTCTCTCTCACTCTCTCTCTCTCTCTCTCTCTCTCTCTCTCTCTTTCTCTCTCTCTCTCTCTCTCTCTCTCTCTCTCTC
>AVPN01000318.1:26241-38005 GCA_000695325.1 Pleurobrachia bachei | reverse complement strand
TTCCTGTTGACAGACAAACTTCTCGGGTATTTTCCAGTTAACTTGGATCAATTTGCAGCCTCAGGAAACAAACGGGATGTAAATCGGTCCAGTGGATCGTGCGCAAGAGCTCTTGAAAGACACGACCCTTTTTTAGGGGGCGGAGCCGTCGCCTATGTGTGGGGATCGCACTAGGTGGCTATGTCGCCAACAGGTGCCTATGTCACCAAGGCATCGAGTTGTGTCCAAATCAAGGCAAAATTTATTGCCTAGACTCTGTTACAAATGTAAAGGTTAGTGACGCAGTCATTACCAACCTGTCAGAGCATTGGCCTGACCCATTCTCCGAGAACTGTGGTCAGAGCATTGGCCTGAAAGTCATCAACTACTACAACTGTAGAACCAACCTTTCAGTGTTAGTTGCGTTTGTGCACTTGCAGGCCAGTCTTTCTAAAACATCCAGAAAGATCCAATCAAAGTCTGTGAACAGAGCATTGACCTGATAGATCCATGACATACCAGATTATCTTCCTGCAGTGAACCAGTCATATATTGAACGAAAAACCAATGATCTAATAGAAATATTTTTTGTTAGGAGTCGGACGTTTTCCGATAGTGGACGGGGTTACAAATTTTACTGGAGCCTCAATGAGGAACTCATAGTTCAGTCTGAAGTCAACAAGTTGAACTCCAACTCACAAACTGAGTCTTAAATCCAGAAAAACCAGCATTTAATTCATGCGGTATGAGAACGTCCGGCTCCTAAATCTTTAAAATTGGTTTCGTTTTTAGGGGGTTGATAAAGAGTAAAATATATCTTACATACACACTTTATACAATAAACATACATACACTGATAGTGACACATCATCAAAGCCTGTTGGCGGCGCCATACCCCATTTGACTCTCAACAGTGCGCTCAGATGGGGTCGGTGGCGCCAGACAGAGCAAAGGCGCATATTCAAGCATAATAACAGGGGAGGTAGCTGGTCAAGAGGTCAAAAACACTAAGATACGATTTAAGATAAGGGAAGTTCTAACCATGGTAACACATGGTAACACATGGTAACCATGGTAACCATGGTAACCATGGTAACACATGGTAACCATGGTAACACACTCTAAACACAAAACTAAACACACAACTACAGAAGAGTGTTCCCAACTTCTAAAGAGTGTCCTTGTCAGGCTAGGTCTCGCAGGGTGTAAGGAGCATGGGTACTATACTTCCATGTATTTGGCCTGTTATGGCGGTGCTGGGTTTCCGCCAGGACCTTGTACGGGGTTGAATGGGAGTCACTACCAAACCAACACGCTGTAGTGGTACTGAGTTGGTAGACTGGGTTGGCGGGGTTGGGTCGCCTACCAAACCTCCTGTGTTCCGCCGGGTTAGTCGGGGAGGGAGAGGTGTAGGTGGAGTGGGTCCGAGATACCTTCTGATCTGAAAGGGGAGGGAAAATTAGGGAAAATAGGACCAGGCGATCAAAGGTAAATATAAAGAAGTAGACGAAATCAACAAATTTGTAAATCACAATCTCTTCTCTCACCTCGACGGTTGTCACCCCAAGCTATTATATCCTCACTTTGGTGAAGGGTCTCTCCCGTTTCCTTCCTTCTGAGGCTCAGATCCTTCCTCCCTAGTGCTTCCCCACAACCCCGCAACGTATACTTGTTATCCTATGATGAGGGGTTTTACTCAACATTAGACAAATAGTAGGACATTCGAACATTAGGTCATTATTACAAATAGTAGGACAATATTTTCGAGGCTCGAACATTAGCCATTAGATCACAACACTTGAGTAGGATTGATAATTTACACTCACGAGTTTAGAGAAGCCATTCTTTTTCTCCTCAAAGTTCCTAACAAAACATGGTGGTGGTTGGGGGATTATGGTAGATGGTGCAGGAGTTGGTATTGTGGGTCCTTTTGGAGGCCAGCCATCAGAAGTAAACTGAAATAGAGGATCATGTTATTGGTTGGTTAGCTGCTCTGCTAAGTTAGCAAACACAGAGCACTGAATAGTCAGTAGAGCGGTGAGCACACTTCACAAACTGCCCTGAGAAAAACAGAATCCTGGGCCATAGCATAGAGTTCATGACATCCCAAAGTAATACAGAGGTCGTTAGAAATCAGCTATAAGCACACACCAGCTGAATTGACAAGCAGCAGTCACACACAGACAGAAGAAAAGATCACCTTGAGCTGGGACGGTGGTGCGCGGCTTCAGTATGCGCGCTCTGTTATACTGACTGCTGAAAAAGTACACACTTTATAAGTTGAAAAACGGGCTGTCCGTTGCTATGACCACCTCTCATCCGAGCTATATGACTGAGAGTACACACACAATAGACACGATCTGTGTAAGAGCTGCGTGTGAAGATTTTCAACAAAACATGTAAAATCTTTCATTCTTCAATATCGGGCTGATCTAAAGATGCTGCTGCAGAAGCAATAGCTAGCACCCTTTAACTTTTACGAACATAGAGGAGACGATAAGGTAGGAGAGGCAAACTGAGGCATAGTTCAATAAAATCTGACCACTGGACTCCTTCATGAGAGCCATCAGCCACAAGAACCTCCCTTAAATCGTTATTGTCATCTAATAGTTTGAGGAGTCCAATAAAAACACTGTCATTATGGTTCACCAAGAGACACTCCAGCACTTCCCCAATATGGAATCCTTCTTCTAAAATCAACAGCGCCGCGAGGTCCACAGATGGTAACTGACCTAGCAGAGCCATGAGAGCGGGATCTCCTAGCTCGTGAGTCTTGGCAAAGTGTATGGCTCTGTAGAGAGCACCCTGTCGTGCCTCTCTCACCTGCCAGTACCATACTAGACGTTATAGAGCTATTTGTCGTTATGCCAGGGTCCCACTCTCGCAATCACATCTCCCCCTACACTGACAACTACACAGCAACAAGTCAGCCGTTCTTCTGGAGAGAGTTAGGTATTTGTTGGCTATCCACTGGGCTATGTTATCCATCCTTCCCTCACCCAGCGCCACAGCCACACACTCATAACTCTGGTCCTCGGGGGCGGGTTCGTGTTGGGGTACAGTGGCCATTAGGGTGGCACAGTAGGTGAAAAGGGGTGAGGGGGTTACAGTCTCATTACTAACAGCTCTAAACTCTTCCAGGGTTGTCATGGTTCTGAGAAAACCCCCAGGGGAACTAGCAGCGTGTATAGCAGCTGTTTTATAATCCTCCTCCCTCAGAAACTCATCTAGCTGCTCAATATATGCCAGCTTTTGTTCTGCTTCTTTCTCCTTTGCAGGATCTTCATCGTCGTATACCTCAACATAGAGTGGTCCACTACCATTAACATTCTCAACTGCTTCCCGGGCTAACTGCTCGATCTCAGAAAACGAAGCGGGGGTGTTATCACCATGCTGTAGACCCTCTAACATGTGTTTTAGAACTGGAACATGTTTATAGAGCTGCTGCATTTGTTCAGTTCTACTCTCCTTCACCTCCTCTTTCTTCAACAACAGTCTCCTTGTTTCCTCAAACTTCTCTCGTGGTACAAACACTGACCCCTGTGTCTCCAACATGTCCCTATGCCTCGTTTCCAACTTCATTACCTCCCTACTGAGCAGGTTGACGTTAGTCATCTGTTCCAAAGTGAATCCATCCAGAACTTTGTTTTGAAACACATCTTCCTCTACCATTAGACTCTGTGCACTGATATCCGCAACTAGCTCCTTCAAACTCACTATAGACTCTGTTAGGGTGACTCTCTCTGACTGAAGGTGGGCTACAGTTTCTTTCAACTGTTCCTCCCTCTTCCTCAGGTTAATCATAGTCTCGTCCGCTAGTTCCAGCTCTGTCTCGTAGGATTCTCGGAATTTACCACGGGTCTCTGTTGCTTGGAGAGTGGTTATTTCAGAGTGGAAGGTATTGGAGATAGCGGTTAGGATGGGCTTGTAGACGGTGCTATGTTCCGTGATTCTGTCCAGTGCTGCTTTGTAGACCTCATAGTTTTCATGACAAAACTGGGAGGGTAGTGTGCCAAGTTTGGTGAACTCTTCCGTGAGCTGTTCTCTTAGCTCTGCCACCAGTTCCCCGGCCCCGATCATATCCTACAAGAGGTAGGGGATGCAGTGAGAGATTGGGGATGGAGCAGTGAGAGTTTGGGGATGAAGCATACACGTGAAACATGTTGAGTAAGTGGTGACTCAAGAAGGTGAAAAATGGTATGGTATTAATGGGTGTGGGAGAATATTCAAACAGCCAATTTTTCTAAACAGCTCGAAAACTACCAACACACAATTCAAACACTACAACACAGCTCCTTACACAGTAAGACCCTGTACAACACTTTTGGACCAGCCAAACAAATAGAACCACCCTTGATATTGTCTCTGAACCAGGAACCGACCGAATCAAGTAAACAACCAATCAGAACTCGTTATCTAGGACACATGACTGGTTATCAGCCAATCAGGGACCAGTATTTTCTGATTCGGTCGGTTCCTGCTCTGAACTCACTGCTACAACACCGTCGCTAGATATCCCTCTAGTTTACTGACATTGTTCACGTCATCCCTTATCGCTGATTTCTTAACATGATGACCCTCCATCGTACCATCTTTGAAGGTAAAAACCACAACAGGAGGCCCTGCTGATGGCAACATCTCTGTGAATGAGAGTAGTCCTTTGGAGTATGATTCCACCACAAGAGGGGATGAGTCCCGCTCACTGAGATCCCACAAGTAGAACGTGTTTGCAGAGTCCATTACATAAAACAAGGTGGAGCTGGACCGGGACCATTTTACAGTCCTAACTGGGCGACCCTTTGTAAACCTGTCTAGGACAAGGAGGGGTGTGGGTCTATCTACATAGAACAAACATACCGTCCCATCTGCTGTCCCAGCTAGGAAATATTTCCAGTTGAACTTATTGAAATCCATGGATCCCACTATTGTGGGAGTGGAGTATTCAGGGGCATAGGTGGTCGGCTGTCCAATGGAGGGATTTCTGGATACCTTCAAGACAGTTCCCTGGTCAGTTGTCACGAAATACAGACTGGTATCTGAGTAACTTTGTCTGAATGCGAATGTCCGAACCTCTGGGAAGAGATCAACTGCGGGATTTTGGGGGAAGTTAACATTTATCAGTGCACTTTTCACCAGTTTTACCTTCCCACCTGGCCGGAGTCCAAGGTCAATCTGGGACCCGGAGAGGGATGCGTCTGTAACCGAAATGACCACCCATACAATGAGAATTCCAGACTCGTCAAGGGATGCGATCTGGAAGGAAGCAGCGACCTGTAGTTCCTGATCTAATCTCACCGCATCCATGTGGGTTATTTTAGAGTGATGGGCCTCTGCCACCTGTACAGACGAGGTGTTGTAGGTGGGTGATCTAACCGTATACCCTAGGTTGTTCACCTGGACTGAAGAGTGGAGGTTTCCTGGCTCATTGAGGTCCCACACTGATATAGAACCGTCCTCACACCCCACAAAGATGAGGGTAGGGTTGTACGGGCTGACACAGGCTGTCCTGTGAGCAGAGTTACTGGATAGGATCCCGGTAGGCTGGTAGATATCCTGGAGAGTCCATGTGCAACTGAGACCGTGGGTGGGAAGGGGTGAGGTTTCTGATTTAGGGCGAGTATAGCACACAAGGAAGGTCTGGGCGGTAACAGGGGTACAGTTGATGGGGGCACGATGGGCTGTGATGGGATTAGCGGGGAACTCCGCTGAGGTATCACTAAACTTGGATGTGTTGACCGGTTTAAAGGTGTGTACATAACCATGACTAGATGCCCTCTCCTCTAGAAGAGTGGTGACAATCTTGGCTGAGAGGGCGATGAATCTATCGAGAGAGGCAGGATCGTATGATTCGGAGGGTTCCTGGTCAGTGTCTACATCTCCCTCGTGAGCTGACACCACGGCAGTATCAGCGGGATGCTGACTCCAGCAACTCCGAACATCAGGTTCCTCTGTCATCATCTCCCTATCAACAGCGTCCTCGTTGTACTGGGTGTGTTTCTGCTGGGTCTCAGTTCGACCAAACGACTTCATGTACAGCTCGTATTCAGTTTGGGGTTTCAGCTCGATTAGATCAAAGAAAACTGAGTCGAGTTCTATTAGCCGCATGAGATCCCGACCTCGTTGTGCCGTTTTGGAGAGAGCTTTATCCTTCGCTTGGGACTTTTGGGCAGCGGCGAAATCCAGTACTCTGATGTTTTTACGAGAACGTTTAGCGTCTGCCACAGGAGACGAAGGCACGGGAGTGTTTGTAGGAGACGAAGGGAGGTTGATGGGAGGAGTAGAGGACTCGACACGGGAATTTTCCAACGCCATGGCTTCCCTGATCTTCAGTTTCTGGGTATCACTGATAGCCGCGACTTCCGGGGTAGTAGTACTCTCAGAACCAAGATCACTATCGAACTCTGATTCATCTTCTTCATCTTCATCTCCAGGATCACTCTCAAAATCATCATCATAGTCCTCGAACTCCTCATTCTCGTAATCGTACTCATCCTCCTCTGCTTCTTCTGCTTCCTCTGCTTCCTCTGCTTCTTCCTCAGGTTCAGGTGGAGGGGGAGGAGGAGGAGGTGGGGGAGTGGGCGGTTTTGGGGGTTTCACCACCTCTTGTTGTTCCTTCTCCTTTTGAAGCCGCCTTTCTGCTCTCTCACGCTCTTTTCGCTCCCTTCTCTCATCTTCCGTTTCCTTTCGACGGTGCTTCTCTTTATCCTTGTGCTTTTCTTTGTCCCTCCGGCGATCACTATCCTTGTCTCGTTTTCGATCTACCTCCTTGTCTCTATCCCTTTCTTTGTGACTGGATTCCTTTCGTCTTTCGCGATCCCCAGACTCCTTCCGGTGAGAATCCTTGCTACGTTCCCTTTCAGAGTCTTTTACCCTGCTCTTTCTCTCCCGCCTCTTCTCTTCATCGCTTCCTCGAGTTTTAGTTTCACTCCTGATATTGTCCCTTGATGATGTTTTGGAAGATTTACTGCTCCCGTTTACTGGTTCATCTTTTGTTCTTCGTTTCTCATCTCTAGTCCGACTATCTTTATCAGGTTTAGAGGATGATTTGGGTGGTCGGTTATCGTTCGATTTAGATGATCTCTGCTTGGGGTTCTCCTGAGTTCTTACTTTACTTCGGCGATCTGACATAGAGCTATGAATTTATGATGTTTAAAAAACACAAGATTAAGTCAAGTAAAAAAGGAAAACAAACAAAACAATCGCAATGATCAGAAGCGACCCAACTTTTTATAAAATCATTTTTAAACAAATAGGCTTACCCATTTCCCAGACGGAGCTTCTACGAACTTCTTTTTTGTCATGGTACTGTCCCCTTAGTAAAAAGATAAAATTTTAGATTGTAAAAAGTTGGGACACTTCATCACATACTTATTAACGAAGTCTCAGACGCCCGACGCAAGCTGGAGGCTAGATAAGGCCTGCACTCTCGCCAAACTTGGTAGGCTAATGTAACACAAAAGAATAAATATAACTTCTCTGACATTAAATTGGTCTGTGAGAGATTATTAATATGAATTATGAAGGAATGGGCTGTAAATTGTGAGTCAGCTGTCAGTACTCTCCGGCTAAAATCTCATTTTGCAAGCGACGGAACGCGATTTAGGGCGTCAAAAAGTGATGATTTGATACTATTACAAATCAAAATATGTAATAAAGTGTTTAATATATCGCTCATAGCATACTATGAAGTGCCTTGGGCTGTCAGCAGCAGGGCACAGGCTTCGCAGAGTGCACCCACTTTTCAAAAAACTCAAAAAAGAAAAAAGTTCGGAGCAAAAACGACAGAAAGTTGTTGTGTTTTTTTGAAATTCATGTTTAGCGCGCGTTAAGTTTGAAAGCGCGGCGTTCGATCGCGGCATATTTGATACAAATTCGCCCAACTGTCGTCAACTTGATTTAATTCAAGATAAGAGGGAAAATTTAAACGGCTGGATTCCGGTAGACTGAAAACTGGCATCAAAATTTCCAGATACAACTACACAGTAATAATATCTTTCTGTATAGAATCACAGGCCTCCTAATTTCCAAAACAACATGAGATACTCTGATATATGAAGCAGCGGGAAATACAGATCCAATACAACAGGCGATTTATCTTATACTGTCGCTGTAGCTAGAAAATATATAACGCAGTCATATCACTACTATTTAAAACACGGTAGACATTATCAGTAGCAAAAACGAGAGAAAATGAAACGTAGGACAAGATCCGTGGCAACTAACTTCGTACCTTGTCAAAGATTTTCCATTGTTATTATCAAAATGTAGTCCATGTTCATGTTACTAGTAGTTATTAGTATGTTTTGTGTTGCAGTGTTTCTGATAACGAAACTATATCAGCAGCAGTACAGTAATACAGTAATACAGTAATACAGTAGAGAAACAACTTGTCCATTCCTTGTTCATTAATTGTTCATAACCTAATGATTGTTAAAAAGGGGGCTGATAATCAACTGTGATTCACCAGTCGTCTCTTCGTACTCGCCATTTCCTTAATCCGTGGCGACCGTTTAGAGGGCGAATTATTGACCCTGCTAGGAACTGGAGAGGCGAATTTCTTTGAGTTTTGTCTGGATCGAGAAGGAGAAGAGGGAGATTTGGGTGGTTGTACTGATGGCGTGGTGGTGGTGTGGTGTAGAGGTGCTGCAAAGGTGGGTCTGGGGTACCTTGGCCCTTACCCGAGTCGTCGGACCTCAAATCGAGCAAATTGTCGAAAATCTTCTACCTGTCCCGCCTGTGTGAGAGAGAGGGGGTGTTAGAGGGGGTTGGTAAGTTGGCTGGAGCATGAATGTTAGATGCACGTGAGAGGAAGTGATTTGTACATGAGAAAAGGGGGATGCACGTCAGTTACTCTGTACGTGTACATTGTATGAGACAGGTGTGTACGTGTGTGAACTATGAACATGTCACACACGTACCTGGCTAGAAGACGGTTCGATCGATCTACACTGTAACCACGTACCATCACTCACCTATATAACACATTTTATATTGGGAGAATGGGAAGATATTCAATCTTTAGGGGAGAGATTTAGGGGAGATAGAGATTCACAATTAAATATTTGGGAGTAACCTCCGGGCTTCATGGATATAATAAAACATTTCAAGCTTACCACAGAAGCCTGAGATTGGTTTTCAGGTGTAGGGAGGACATCCCAAGTTGAGTCCCACTGGTCTAACAAGACTGCTAGTTTCCTAGGGGTAGATCGGAGGTAGTAGTTGTTTTCTAGTTCCCCTGGCAGATCTGAGAGAGCACCTCCTGGCAACTTGGGGGACGGAGCAATCGCAGTCACAGAGGCTGTCACTGAAATAATGAACAGTGTTAGACTTTAAAAAACTCTATTCACGAAATATAATTATAGACTCTATATCTATTTAGACGAATTCACGAAACAGAGAACAGAACTCTAAGTATGTCATTTCAACCCCAACATTTGTTAATTACCGGCAGGTGATGGCATGTTGCTAATTTTCTGTCGTCTAGATCGTGTACAGGGTCCCTCAGCTACGTCTAACGTGTCAGTTGAACCGTCACTTCGGGGGGACAACGTTCCTTTTAACGTCGCTACTTTCCTGGGAAACTGGGGGTTAGAGGGAGTGGAAACTAGGGGTTAGAGAAAGTAGAGAAATCATATTAGTTACATCTTTTACCGGCGACACAGAGAGAGATAGATAGAGCGAGATAGATAGAGACATAGCACAGAGTGACCCAGGAATTTGCTTGGTAACGAAGTAACCCCTTGCCAGCGCGCGCGAAGGTCGCCCGGCAGAGTGTGAGGTGTCTTCGATACCAAGGAATTTGCATACCTGCAGCAGCTCTCAACTCAGGGAGGGAGGGTGCGCGGCTTAATGACACACTGGGGGATGCGGCGTTGTGCTTTACATGCAAGGGAGCTCGGAATTTGACAATAGTTAGATCGAAAGAGCGCGAAACGCGCGAAGAGAAAATACCCCACTGTCAACAACACTTCACACACACTCGTTATACACATTCTTAGCTGTACCTCCTCTCTTCCACACATCTCTCTCTCTCTCTCTCTCGAAAAAAAAACAAACTTGTTATTTACTTGTCAACTGCTGACTTCTTTCTGCTCCTCAGGTCCATCAAGAAAGTGTCAAGATTCAGTCCCTCAGAGATAAGCTGATCAATTTGCTCGAAATGTTTATCCTTTTTGGCGTACTTCCCATGTTGATCACCGGCCAAGTGCTAAACAGGGAAATCAGTCAGGTGTGGGGTGGGACTAGAAATAATGAAATACTGAGATGTTGTGTCTCAAACCATGACAGTCTGTTCGTCTGTCTCTTTGTCTCTCTTACCGATTCAAGATCCTCAAACCTCACGTTGCATCCCTCACATTTCCCGCCTCCCTTTCTTCTTAGAACCAGAGGACGTTTACTGGGGAAGAAATATGGTGAGAGAGAGGGAAAGACTAAAGAGAGAGAGAGAGGGAGAGTCAATTGTCAAAGAGAGGTGAGAGTGTGAGAATAGAACCATTCTGAATTCTCCCTTTTTAGTAGAATGTGTGTAACAAGGTGCTCAATGTGTGTAATAATTAGTTTCCCAGATCTCCTTATACTGCGGGGGGAACCACTGCAGAACTGATTGGGTGTGGAGAGAGAGAGCTGGAACTCGTCCAAAAGTAGGGGGTGTTGAGGGCTGTGAGAGAGAGAGAGAGAGAGAGAGATAGAGAGAGAAAAACTAATGAGAGACGTGTCAAGCAGGATACACACGATAGTATCCTGTCTTTGTATTATAGGACATGATATGTATAGAGGGGGAAAGGGGATCTGTCAAAGCAGCAAGTATTGGGAACCATAAAAAGTAAACAGACCGGTGCTGGAACTCAGAACATAATCTAATTCAGGCACAGTTTCAAATATTTCAAAATTATTTAGTTAATTTAACTAGTTACCTTTTCATCTTTGCATCTTTCACCTCCTTCTTTAAAATACTCATGATCGTACTTGGCTTCTCAACTGGAAATAGCGCCCAGTTTAGAGGAGAGATAGAAATAGGGAAATGAAAATAAAATAGGGCGGGGAAGAGCCCCCCCCTTCCTTGGGATGACCAGGTGTATTCATGATCAGAATCGTGGGTGTCTTGTGAGAGATAAAGGAGACAGAGATGAGGGCAGAGAGAGAGAGAGAGAGAGAGAGTCTCTCTCTCTCTCTCTCTCATGAGTATAGCGGCACCATCTGTCGAGTATTCACACACACAGCATTATTATGACACGTCGTTACACGACAAGTAGTAACACACCCCTAAGCGACATTGCAACATAATAATCTACTAGATTAAATCTAGTCACCAATAGACCTTCGTCTTATTTGGGTGAAATGAGTATTATAGGCTAGTAACCCCTGAGCGTCTTCTCTCACGACGACAAAGAAGATAATTTCCAAATAATAATACAGATTAGGATCCTAAATATTAGGAAACTTGAGAGGAATGACCTATCCCAATGACCTCATGTTATTATAATAATCTTGGTACCTGCTTTCCTAGCTGCACGTTGTTTTGTATTGAAAGGAGAATCGTCTGATAGGGTATTCAGATCCATTACTTGCCATGAAGCTGTATCCTCCAGAACTTGGGGCTTGTACTTTCTAGAGGAGTCCTCAATCTGAAGAGAATAGGTGTTAATTGGTTAATTAATAATTAATTGTTAATTAGTTAATTAACTAGTTAATTAATGACTGTTAGTGTCAGGACACGTTCACACCTGTCTATATATGCCATCTTCACTGCCACTACCCCTACATACAGCTGCAAGGAGCCCCCCCC
>AVPN01000318.1:7066-19528 GCA_000695325.1 Pleurobrachia bachei | reverse complement strand
CGCGTTTGAAATAAGGTCAAAAAGACCCCCCTGTCCCTTGACCCTTGGTTAAAAATTTTGAAATATTTTTGAAATTTATTATACAGCTGAATCAATATCGCGCGGCGCACGCAGCGCATTATTAATTATTTGAGCGCCGCGCGGTATAAAAGTGCGAGTTTTAAAATAAAAAATGACGCGTCATTTTTTATTTCTTTTTAAATTTTAAAGTTCAAACTTTGAACAAAAAGTCAACAGTTGAAAAGCGCTGCCTTATCCATTCCCTGTGCGCGTGACGGGGGGCTAGCAGCGTTCGCCAAAGTCAACAGCCACTTGAAAAACGCTGTCTTGTCTGTAGGTTGACATGCGCTGCAGGTCCCTAGCGCGCGCGTTTTCAACTCCTCCTAGGGCGTGTAGCATACGTCAAGTCTGTAGGCTGTAGCATATGCCAACTGAGGCCTACTTAAAGATTAAGTGGCACGAGGCACCTATCACTTATCCGGGGAAGGCGTCTCGAATGATGGAAATCCACGGACATCCACACTGTGGATTCTACAGTCCACCATTGTACTGGAAGATAATTCACCACAATAACACAGAACTTCATTTTAGGAAGATGGCTAAAGATCCGGCACCAGTTATCGTCCTACCCAACAATAACAACAATGCCACAAATCATGTCGCAGTGCCCCTCGAGCGCCTTGATTCCGACCTCAGTACTATGTCTCTTGGAGAAACTGAGAAGAACAGATTTGGAGCATTCGCCAACGTAGCCTTGTCCTGGGAGAATTTGAATGTTAGTGCTACTGTTGATACGAGCACGGGGATGCCGTGTTGTAGGAAGGGAGAGAAAGTGAAGAAGCAGATCCTTAGTGAGGGTAAGACGTGTTCCGTGGCAACTGTAGTCTGTATGGAAACTCCTTGTTGGATTAGTCAAACTAATTTGAAAATAGAAGTGTTCCTCTTCTTAACATACATTGTTACACACACCCTAACATGTTGACCCTGTTTCAGTGAGTGGAATTTGTAAACCAGGAACCTTCATGGCTATCATGGGAGCCAGGTAAACATTCTTTATGGAACGACCTAATATAATAATAGACACACACAAACACACACACAGTACACACGCATTGTATACTGATTACCGAGATCGTAACTGCACACATGCAACTGTGGTGGTATATTCTCTCTTCTACATTATTCATTTTGCCTGGAATCGGTTAAAATGTAGAATGAATATTCATCTTGACAAATGAGTCTTCGTTGTCTTACACAGAGATCGTCGAAGCTCATTCCTACTTGGCCATTATAGGCTTCACGTACAACTACAACATGCCCCTATAATACCAGCTACTACACGTGCGGCCCAGGCTAACGAGGTCCATTCACTTCCTTCCTCTTCTATCATATGCTGCTACTGCTCAGTAATTGCTGATGCAAATGGTGTAACGGCCAGTCGAATAAACACCCAATATCTCTCTCACTTGATCCCACATTACACATGTCTCATTTGTTGGTACAGGGTGTGTATTACAATACAGATGAATATATTCCAGCTTTTGCTTATCACAAAGATGTCTACTATAATCAGGCTGATTCTCTCTCTCCAAATTGTTTGGGGGCAGGACCCACCATATAAAGGGGGGAGGGCTGGTAGACCGAGCCACACACATTCACCACACACATCCCTTCACATGTTATTGAACCAATCTAATATCGAGCGACTGACAGACACGCATACAGCTCCACTGACTATGTGAAATTACAGCCGTCAGATGCCCGTAACTGAAGAACCGTAACTCCGCTTTGCTTGAAATTTTGAACGTGTGTACACGATGTCAAGGCAACACCACGTACCAAGCGGCGTATTTTTAGAACGACGGGAAGGCTGTCTTAAATGCCAAACAAAACTTAAGACAGTCATAACTTTTGTTATGACTTTCCGTTTTCTCTGTCCAAGCTTTAATACAAGGTACACCACGAGATCTCCCGACTCCCAAAGTTTTATGGTGATCGCTTTAAAACTGTGGCCTCTATTGTTTACGCAAAAAGGTGGTACAATCAAGGTCGTTCGGGACCCTAAAAACGGACATTTTGTCTAAAATACGACCCTCTGTAACGTAAAAACCGTAACTCCGATTTGTATGCCATTTTGAACGTGTGCTCTAGGTGTCAAGGCAACACGAACTACCAAGCGGCAAGTTCGTAGGACAACGGGAAGGTCGTCTAAAATAAAGTTGAAATTGCCGATTTCAGACAATAAGTATAGTAGCGCTGTCAAAATTTTCAAAAATTTTCAAAAAATTCAAAAAATTTTTTTTTCGCAATTTCGATTTTCCATTCACTGGAAGCAAAAATGCTTGGAAAGTGGACATTTTTAAGGGAAGGATGGTTGGGGGGAGGGAGGATTGGGCCCCGGGCGCTTGCCAGCGCTATGATATTCATCTTGACAAATGAGTCTTCGTTGTGTTACGGAGAGATCTGTGTGAAGCTCATCCCTCCTTGGTCATAAGCTGCTTCAAGTACAACTACAACATGCCCCTACACCAGCAATTATACACGTGCGGCCCCAGGATATGTACTAACGAGGTCCATCCACTTCCTTCTTCTTCTGCTAATATCATATTATGCTACTGCTGCAGTAATTGCTGATGGTGTAACGGCCAGTCGAATAGACACCCAATATCTCTCTCACTCGATCCCACAACACACATGTCTCATTTGTTGGGTGTATTACTGAATACAGATGAATATATTCCAGCTTTTGCTTATCACAAAGATGTCTACTATAATCAGGCTGATTCTCTCTCTCCAAATTGTTTGGGGGCAGGACCCGTACCCTATAAAGGGGGGCTGGTAGACCGAGCCACACACATTCACCACACACATCCCTTCACATGTTATTGAACCAATCTAATATCGAGCGACTGACAGACACGCATACAGCTCCACTGACTATGTGAAATTACAGGGACCTATTTATGGGCATCTTCACTACTCACCGTCACATTTAAATTAAAATGCAGCGGTCATTGTATGATTTACACACTAACCCCCACCACTAAATATCCCTCTTTTTGCAGTGGAGCAGGGAAGACGACTCTACTGAATACTCTAGCTCGAAAGAATGCCGTTTCACTTTCAGAATCAGGTAACATAATATCTCTCAATTGTCCATTAACTGATTGTTCGTGATTATTTAATGGCGATTGTGATCGTGATTTTTCTGGATGTATGTGGGTCGACGGGCGGCAGTATCACATTGTGTTAATAAGATCATGATATATGTTTATTTAGCGCTGCCATATCTCGTGGCAACAATACTAGTGAGACTGTGGGGGGAAGGAGGTTCGAACAAGGCAGCTTTACATTTTGATCTCTAGCTGCATACTTTCGGATATATAGAAACCGGACACAGAAATCTAGAACCCGAAGACATAATTCTCTCTTCTAAATTACCTTCCTCCTCTCTCAGGTTCTATTCGGATGAATGGGGTGGATGCAACCCGAAAGAAGATGATGCATCTATCAGCGTATGTCCAACAGGAAGATTACTTTATTGCCACGATGACAGTCAAGGAAGTCCTTATGTTCCATGTGAGTCGAAATAAGGGGACCTGAATTAGGGAGGGAACATATTAGGGTATTTGGAGGACGTGAATTGGGGAATTTGGAGGGGAAATAAGGGGTGGGTACCTGAATTAGGGAAGGGATATCAAGTGGGAAACATAGCGGGGGAGGAAGGGGACAGGATGCTGTTCACTGCTGCAGTAGCACCCTGTATACAGTGTATTACACACAGTCGATATGTACCTACACACAGATTTGTATTGTTTGTAGAAAATAGATTGTCGTGTGGGGGAGAGAACAAGAGGGGTATAATTATAGCAGGAAATACACGGGTGCTTCTTCCTACTATATTGCCTCAAATACACACCACCACACCGGTGCTGTATTATTATCAGGGCTACTCAAGGAACAAATTATTTTCGTCATGACCTTGTTAGTTTATCAGATACTCAACAGTCACTTCTCCACTGTTTTGCTAATAGAATCATGTCTTTACTCAATACAGGAAAAGTGAGGTCATATCACTTTTGTGTCCACTGACTCAAAATAAAACGGAAATATTTCAAACTAAAATCTGCTCACCGAAATTCGAAATTATTCTCCCGAAATATGCAATACCGAGAGTATCACTTTGTTTACATTACTGTAGTGTGTTGAGACAAAATTGAGTTCTGTATGTGTGTGAGATAATCCAGGGGAATTGGAAAACACATACAAAACATGGAAAATGAACCCTGAATACCCATGACGTTCTCTCTCTCCTGTTCCCATCTCTAATCATGTAGGATCAGTGTGTGCTGAGTGTTCATACCTTTAATTGCGGGAGACGTGTTAAAAGTCTGTGTATGTTCTGAAGTAATACACAGTGAGCTCACATGTACTGCAGTTTCATACATTCGATAGTGGTCAGAGCTAGAGATAGAGAGGGAGAGAGATATAAAGATAGAGAAAGAGAGAGAGAGAGAGAGAGAGAGAGAGAGAGAGAGGAGAGATAGAGAGAGAGACAGAGAGAGATAGAGAGATCATAATGGGGGAAGTTCTTTGACAGATCTTACGTCGTCATTTTGACTCATATTTTATGTAATGAGTCACATGATGCAGTGGATAAAAGCAGACTTGTTCGCAATCTTATTAACATGATATGTCATAACACCAGTGGGATCATAAGTACGTGATATATGCAAACCCTTTCTTTGCAGGCAATTTTGCGTATGGGGAGTACCACTCCGTATGGAGAGAAGAAACGAATCGTAAAGAAAATTCTGAATGAGGTAAGTAATAGTCCTTGCCTCTCGTTGTCACAGCCTCTGGCGGCGTGAGTGACAAGTCCTAGACCACTCTGGGGGCTCCCTTATTACCCAAAGGAGAGGACTGTCTCGCCCCAACCATTGCAGATTGAGCTGTGAAATTTGTCTGAACCTCTCCGATTATCAAGTCTCTCTGTGTTGTAAGGAAGGCGCCGTGCTACAGTTGTAATGTTATCAGCGCATAACGCGGCAACCATGTTCCGCGCGGCGCTGTTCTGACGTAGTTCTGTTTTCGGCTGGAGGAGTCGACCAGTGGTCAAGCTAAGCGGGGGAGTGAGTGCTGTGTCTCAGTAACCGGCTGCCATTAAACGAGATACATATTCTTTCAGTTAGGTTTAACGAAGGTGGAGAACACACTGTGTGGTGCACCTGCCGGCCTGATTAGGGGGATATCGGGAGGAGAGAGAAAGAGGCTGTCCGTGGCCTGTGAACTTCTCATGAACCCACCTCTACTGTTCATTGATGAACCCACGAGCGGTAAGAGAGACAGAGACAGAGTGACAAAGATAGAGAAATTCAGAGACAGAGATAGAGACAGAGACATGACAGATACTCAGAGATATAGATTCAGAGACAGAGAGACAGAGACACGTGCCCTGCAGTTACCAAGTTACATTACCACCCCAGACCCCTCCCTCCCCCTCCCCCAGTTATTACCAAGTCATTCCCACCCCAGGTCTGGATTCGTTCATGGCCCAGAGCATTGTAAGACTGATAGGAAAGCTGGCTAAAGCGAACAGAACCATCCTGTGCACCATACACCAGCCCACCTCAGAAGTATTCGCAATGTTTGACCAGTAAGTGGAACCTGTTTTGTTTGTTTCATCCCTTTGCTAACACTCCCTGTTACACACCGTGTATCATGACCATGTATCATGTATGTGCCATGGACCATGATCGAGTTGTACTGCTTGTACTGTCAAGGCAGGGTTGGCTTCATTTCGAGACAGTCTGAACAAGACACTTTTTTTACCATAACAAAACAATAAAATATGTAAAACAATATCATTTTCACAGAAAAAAAAAGGTTACATGCCATTCATAACATAGGTTGCATTGCTGCTTTTTCAAATTAACAAGATAACAAAAAACATAAACAATAATCACTCCCAGTCTCTCTACCACAATACATCTCCCTCTTCAATGCTAGATCCCATCAAGTCCGTTCTGGGCCACAGTGGCTGTGTTGGCTGCTGCTGGTATATTTGCTGTGTTGGCTGGTGCTGCTGCTCCTGAATCACATCAACTCCCCCGGTTAGAGAGGTGGTAGATAGCACCTCAACTATCTCCACGTCAGGCTCCTCTTGCTGCTGCTGCTGCTGCACTTGTTGGTAGACAGCCGCGGGTGGGGTTGGTTGGTAGACTGCGGGTGGGGTTGGTTGAGGTTCATAGATGGTGGCTGGTTGGTAGATTGTGGATCCTACTGAAACTGCCGCTCTGAGACCCTGCATGTAAAGGCCATCTTCTAGACTGGTCGGCATGTGAAGTGGAGGTAGATTCATGCTACCCACCCCAGTATACCCGATATTACTAGGTCCCGCTGTTATAGCAGCCCCTCGGCCCCTACCACTGGGCTTCCTTGATCTGCCCGGTGGTTGTCGGGGGTTAACTGCCAGGTCGGTCGACATCTGCACGAAGTTCTTTACGATCTTATCTGCATTTTCCAGACTAGATAGAGTTCCTTCAAGAGAGACTTCTGTGTAGGATTTCAGCTTCTCCAGCTCTATTCCCCCTGTTCCCTTTCTCTGATACACATCCATATGCCGCTCGTGAAGTGTGAAGGGGAAGTCTTTGGACTGCTTGCTGACCTGGTGGATACTCTCTCTGGCCACCTCGACCCGACTAACATAGCACGGAACCCCCTCCTCTGCAACACTTAGCTTCCCATCTGGTGTCTTGGAGAACCACTTCCCAACCTTCCCTGTATAGGTGGCGTGGGTGAGAGGTAGGTGTCGGAGTCTGTCCATTGCCAGGGTATGGGTTGATATTAGAGTGATGTTCAGGTCACTCCCCTCCGTTCTCTGTAACATCACATCCGCCCAGAGAATCTCCTCCAGGGAAACTTTCTGGAGCTTCTGGTCTTCATTGAATACCATCTTGTACCTCAACCCCTCAAACACAACAAACACGGTCCAAGTGTCTACAGATCTTCCCTTCTTGCCGCTCTGCAGGAAGTGCCTCATGATCAATTCTCGGTCCTTGGAATCCTTGAAACCTCCCATGTACTTCTTCTCGAACTGGTGTCCCTCCGTTTTTCGAATACACAGCTTGCCGAACTGGGCCCGGAGAGTCAGATCACCGTGAGATATGGGATTGTAGAGAGGGACATCTCGCATGGCCTTCACTCTGCTCTCCACCTCTCTCCCCACCACACCCCTGATGTCATTGTGCCGCTCGTAGTAGATTGGTGTTATGTAGTGAATGACGGTCGCATCTTTCTTAGATTCCTCGTCCAACTTCCTCACGCAGGTATACTGTTCCACGCACTTTGATATATCAGGCTTGGGTGCAATGTAACACAGCTGGTGGTATCCGGGATGGGAGATGTGGAGGAAATGACCCTTTAGTTCAAACTTCCCGTCATCAATCTGTAGGTAGTCAGCAGCTTCATTCATCTGCTGAGGGTTATCCCCCCACATTTCAAGGATCAGGGCGCTCATACCACCCAGCTCCGCCTCTCTAATCTTTATATCAACTGGTCTCCCGACCTTAGCAACCACCTTAGCAACGCTCTGTTCCCTAAAGTACGTGTTACAGAAGGACGTTGCCTTGGCGATAGTGTAACATTTCTTCTTCTCACTCTTCCTCCGCAGACTCAGAGCTTGGAATGTATCACTGGTATCAAAGGAGAGAGTGTAGGAAATACAGTGTAACTCCCTCATAGCCGATTTCAGGCTCTTCCCCGTGGTCAGAACCTTCCTAGCCCCGGCAAGCACCTCCTCACCCAGTGTCCTCCCCTCTGAGGATGGTAGACCTCTTATCACCCACTTTAGATACCCGATGTAGTAACTAGCTGTTGATCTCCGGGGTCTCTTGCCAGTGGGGATAGTGTCCTCCTCCTTCTCCTCTCCCTCATGTAGCAGGGAGATATGGCCCTGCTGTATCATGTGTTCAACCAGACTAACCCCTATATCGGGCTCCTTTTCCGGGGTAACCAGACCCGCTCTCTCCGCCCAGCTGATGGCCATGTACAGGGCATGCCCCACACTGCTATACTTGTTGTTGTATTGTCTCAGTAGTTCTACTTTGGTCCAGGTGAGGGGGTCTCTGGTCAGGTAGATCCTCAGTCCATGGCCTGCCGAGACCGTGATGAGAGGAGAGGGGTCCTTGTTTTACTATCCAGTTGTTAGTTTCACTCCTCTTCACCCACTCAAAACACTTGTCCTTCTCCTCCGTGTAAAGGAGGATGTTTCTGGAAGGAATGAGCCCATATTTTCCTCTACTCGCATCCCTGATCTTCCCCTTGCTGTGGTGCAGGACCTCATTAATTGTGTCTCTGAGGGTGACCTCTAGCAGCTCCCCCTGTTTCGAGGCGGATTGGTACCACTCAGTAACATTATCTTGCAGCACTGCTGCCACACAGTTGTCCTCCCTCTTGGTCCCCATCACCTCAGGAATGGCTATCAGGACCTCAGTGACGCACCAAGGGAAGGAAAGGAGGCTATATCCCTGGTGAAGAGGGGGGTCATTATATGCCACCCAGTACCACGCTGCTGCCTGTCTCAATACCTCATCCTCCTGTTCTCGCCAACACAGGTTAGATATCCCGGCGTGATGGAAGAATGCCCGTCTTGTCTTCTTCTGAAGAGCTCGGAACATTGCCAAACATTGTTCCCGCATGTCGTAGTTTCTCTCGTGCTCCTTGGCGAGACTCGCCTTGATAGAGTTGAGGTATCCCGCAGCTATATCCCCCTCCTCTTCTATCCCATAGGCAGACATTATGTTAGCTAGATCCGTGCAGTATTCGGTGTAGTATCGGGTAGCGCTGGCCAGCTCCTGCTCAGTAGGGGGCTGGTGGAGGGTGAACAGAGGACTCGGTCTAATCCTCTCATCACCAACCTTCCTGTGCAGGATGTGGTGATCCAGACCTTCAACAACGTGGAACATTTGACCAATAGCGGTCTTGCTGTGATAGGCGGTCTTGTCTGGTTTCAGCATCCAATCTGGGTAGTCTAGGCTCCGTTCCATAAAGTCAAACTTTGGAGCGATACCGGTCTTTATAAAGTCTACTGCATCACTGTGCTTCTTAGCCAGGCCAATACACCTATCTGATCTCACTCCCTCCTTCATTTTATCCGCCCAGATAGCATGTGCGTTACTAATCTGGCCCAGCTTGGACCCCTTAGTGATGTAATCGAACACGAACTTGTTAATCCTCTCTTCTGTCATCTCCGGTGGGGGCGGGGTCGCCTCTCCGTTCTCCTCTGCAATCTCCTCTATGTAATACTCAGCAGGCTCGCAGGAGATAGTTGGCATCAGTTTGGGCTCCCAGCACACAAAATACTCGTCACCGTCCAGATCTGACCCAGACAGCTCGTTCGGATGGGGTCTCTTACCCTGGCCGGGGAACACTATGACGTCATAGAGGTGACGTAGTTCCGGGACATCCCGTGCTATGACTCTCTGCAGGTCCCCGGGGTGCAGACAGGGGTTCTTGGTGACAAACACATCACCTTTGAGGGTGAGCCTCCTCTCCATTGTGGGGTCCGTTAGGTCGCTGTATTGGACAAACACCTCCCCATATTGCAGGGTCCCTGTCTCGTCCATAATCCCTTTCATCTGACGTCCATACCTGTGGTCAATACGGAACCGAGTCTTGGTGATGGCATCTCTTATCTTGAACTTGTAGAGGGAGACCAGCTTTCTCCGGAGGAACGGTTCCGTGGTGACCTTTAACCCACATTCCTTTAGATCACCCACCTTCATACCTAACATGGACCCCAACTCAGTCCTTGCCAGCCGCTCGTTAGTCAACATCTCAGCCAGTTCAATGAGACTCCTGTTCTGCAGAAGGATAAAGCTCTGATCTGGGACCCCCTGTGCTCGAAGGATGGCTATCACCTGTCTGTTCATGTGGAGCTCCCTCTACACGGCTCCAACACCATGTTCTTGGAAGAGAACTTCTTCATACTGGGCCGTATCTGCACCACCAACCGGTCTCCAAGCTCAGGGTTAACCGCCACCATACCCTTACACCCTCCCATCCTGATCTGGAATGCGACTGGTTTCGCCTCGCCCACCTCGGACCCATACTTCTCCCTGATGATAAGATCTTGTACCGCTGGGGAGATACACCCTACTCCATCACTGAAGATGTACCTCCTCTTACCCACGATAATCTCCTTTTCAGGGATCTCCTCAACCTCAACTTTATCTGTCAGGGAGAAATCGGTTGCAGTGAAAGCCAGACCCATCCGGGTCACGTACTTCTGGATCGTTTTCATGGTGGACAGGTCCCCGATCTTGTCCCTGATTGACTCGATACTGTGGGGGCACTGCGGGTAGAACAACCATAACCCCTGGGACCTGAGCTGGGAGTTGCTGCAACCCAGGAACCGGAATGTTACCCCCTCTGCAATAGTGATTCCCTCGTTTATCACAACCTTGACGTTCTCAGTAGCCTTGTCAGAGTGCACGTTAAACTGCGAGAAGTCCTCGTCCCTAAAGCACACCCTCGCAAAGTTATCCACGAAGTCAATGTGAGCCCGGAGAATCCTATTGATGGCAATGGGTTCTGGAGGGACATAGATGAACCGAGAGGGTGTGACAATGATCCTCTTAATGTACTGGTAGTGAGATTTAGGGTCACACTCCCTCACAATCACCTTGTTACTGTACATCTCAAAGACGCTGCACGGATCGAGGTAAGGATCCTTCTCAAAGCCTTGGACCAACTTGTAGATGGTCTGGGTGATTCTCTCCACTCCCTCCTCCTTTACCTCTTCCAGTCTCTCAGTCAGGAATCGGAAGAAGTCCTTCTTGTGGTTAGGGGAGGTTTTGAAGAGTTTGTCAAGGAATTGGTACCCCAGGGACTCCAAACACTTCAGGGAGAAGATAAAGTTGGTGTTCCGAGCTAGGAAGGGTTGGGTAGAGATCAGATCGGACATCCAGGTGCCTTGATCGATCTTATCATCTCCCTCCGCCGTCTCATCGTGCCTGAGGTCCTCAAACCGGGTGAAGAAACACTGGAACTGGTGCTTCTTGAACCCGGATATTATCCTCGAGATAGAGCTGTCACATGCAGGGTAGGTGAGCTCAATGGCCGAGCACTTGGGTATATCCGATTTGGTGTCCTCTCGGAGTGACCTGACTCTTGAGAACTGTGCCTTTAGACGCAGCTTACTCTCCAGTTTCTCATCAACCATGTGACCCTTCTTTTTCAGCCCTCTCCTGGTCTTCTCAAGTGCCTGAGGGGGGAGCTTTGTGTGATGAGGTCTGATGTTAGATCATTGGTTGGTGCTGTTGCTAGCCTTGTTGAGGGCTAATCCTATGACCAATGACCATGTAAGCAAGTTAGATAAGTGGGGGATAGTACAGAAATAGTAACGAAATGGATGACTGGTACGGTGGTGAAGCTGTGTACTAACCTCTGATTCAACTTCAAAGAAGCGAGGACAATTCTTTAGGAAGAGAACCATCCTTATCGAGTTATCACAGTGCTGGAAATAGTGTGTGATTTAGTTAGCATGGGGATTTTCAATGTTATAATTCAACATTTAACTCGAGCTACCTTTTATTAATCAATAATCAGATACATATATCTAATTAGTAATTAGTTCAATTATACCTGTTGAATGATGTGTTGCTCTAGCTCATCGTAATGAATGGCTATCTTCTGCCAGTGAGTGTCCCTACAAATGAAGATCACCAGACGGCCTATATCGTGCTCAAACATGGCGTGGATAGTACGGGAGGGATCCACACTTATCGACCAGTGAGATTTCAACTCAAAGGGTGTTATCATAGATGAAAACTTGACATCTGAAATAACCAGTTGTGAGAGAGTGAGAGAGGATATCCGCTGGAAAACCGGGGGTTCTTTCTGCGAGGTATTTGCGGACTATACTAGGAACTAGGAAACTTGTCATTTCTACTTTGTAGTATTTCTAAACTCTGATCCCCGGGGACATGGTTTAGAAAATAATATAACACATACCTTGGAGCTTGAGATCCAGTAGGGGCGTGTAGTAGAGGGGGCTGACGTGATTATCAGGAAACGCCATCCAGCCCTTGAAACTCTCAGATCTGCACACATCGTTTATCAAACTCTCTATCATTTGGAGGTCCTCTTCCGTCTCTTTCTGAACAAATGTTACCATACAGAAAACGATAGTACAATTGCAGTATGTAGTTCTAACGGTAAAGTTGGTTGGTTGACTGTATCATCGCACACGGGGAGGACAGTATTTGGTGAAACGTACTCTGTGTACCTTTTCTATCGTGACAATTTGGATGGGGTCATTGTCAGACCACTGCAGGACATTGTACCCAGTAACAGCACTGAATATCTTCCTGTCATCCTCCGTATTCTTGTAGCCTGTGTACCTGAACAGAGGGTGGGGGGTCAAAAGCTGGGAAAATGGAGATGGGGGAGTCAGGGGGG
>AVPN01000317.1:13511-24550 GCA_000695325.1 Pleurobrachia bachei | reverse complement strand
TTTACACAGAGCGCAAGTTTGAGGTGTCACATGAGGTCTCATACGGGGGAGAGACCCTACCTGTGCAAGTATTGCAACAAGCGATTCACTCAGCCTGCCTCTCTACAACACCACATCAGAATTCACACAGGTAACACTGACCCCTTCAGCAGTTGTGTTACTAGTTCTGTGTGTGTAACCATTTACTGGTTACTAGTTGTGTAACCATCATCCCCCTACAGGTGAGAAACCGTACAAATGTGAGCACTGTGGAAAGTGTTTCACGCAGCCCTCCTCTCTGGTGGTTCACAGGAGGCTACACACCGGGGAGCGACCCTTCTCCTGTAAGATCTGCGGGAAGAGTTATACCCAGGCAATGCCTCTCAAGGAACACATGAGGACTCACCACCTAACTGAAACTTCCCCAATTTCTTTCAACATCGGGCAACCGTTTAGCCTGCAAAACGTAAAGTTAAACCCCTCTCATACTTGTTAACTAGTAAAACATTATTCAAAGAGCTGTGTGGTTTACAAAAGCAGAATTACATAATAAAACTCTTTCCCTCCCTCGAACCCCCTTCTCTGTCTAACACTGCATTTTTATTCAGAATTCCTCCTTGGCTACTAGTCTGCCCCAACTACTACAGCTGTCAGGGGCTGGTAAACTAGAGGCAAGTTCAACCACCAATGCAGTGACATCTCCAACTAGCGTGGTTAGTACCCCGCCCGGACAGACAGACAAACTTGTTGACGAAATTGACCTACTGACCTAACAAGACCGGTGAGATAAACGTGGGATTATTTAGTTTTTTTAATCTCTCGTTATTTCATTCTTAATTTCTCTCCCCATTTCTCCCTCTTTTCAGTTCTCTCTATTTTTTCTTGCACCAGTGAGAAATTTATCGGTCTAGTCTAATAGGTGACCGGGCTGAACTAAATTTGGTAACTAAAAGTTTTCAAATACCATTGTTTCAGATTTTTTGAATATGTGCTCGCACCCTCCCTCTATTCTATTATGTATTATGCGGGTTCTCAGCTCTATAACTAGGGTGTGAGGAAAAATGTCAAATTCATTGATCTGTAACCCCATTTTCTCTCTCCCCGCAGTCTCAGATATTATTTAGCAGTAGACCGAATACGGCCTTCTCGAGCGTCCTTCCCACGATGACCGGACAAGGCAGCGCCGCCACGGCCACAGAGACCAACAAATGATGAAATCATATCAAGGTCCTAGTGCAACGGACAGCTGAGTCTGAGAAAAAGGAGAAATCTGAGTTGAAGAAGAAGAAGAAGGAGAAAGACATATTATTGCATGTTAGATCATGTGTATAGATAATACAATAAAACCCCGAAATATTTTCAGTTTGTCAAGAGTAACCTTAGGAATCAATAATCATTATAATTATAGGGGAAAGCCCGTTTTTTTGTAAAATCCCATAGTCAATAAGACCCCGAACCACCAAAAAAGTCCCACAAAAGTACGCCATATTACTAGTATAATAGAGTATAGTGGCGTTAAAATTTCACCGGGCAAGTTATTAATAGCAGATGAGTCTTATAGCGGCAAAATATTTTGTGTTTATCAACAAAAATTAATGTTGCTCCTTCAATACCCGTGTCTGCAGTAGACACAGGTCGAGTAGACACAGCACAGCACATGTTGTCTGTTGTTTTGGTACCAAACAAATCCTAAAGTCGGTTTATCCCCTTCTTGTTCTCATGGAGGATTTGTTTTGCACATATCACGTGTTAAAATGATAAACATCACACGCATATTGCATAAGAGGGTGAGAACTTTAAAAATCAAAAATTTTGAAGAAAACCGGCGTACTTTTTACCGGTTCAAAGATCCCCAAAATGATTTCTAGGCTTTTTCTAGGAAATATTTCGGGGTTTTACTATTGGTTTGTGTGTGAGTGAGTGTGTTTTTGTGAATGTGTGAGTGAGTGTGTGAGTGTGTGCGTACGTTTGTACACTGAGTAGTGTATATTCATGCATGTCCATGTGAACCAATTATATTGGGCACTTTTTAATGTTAATTAATGTAATACGTTTCGGGACCGGGGTAGATAATTTTTTATTTGAACATTTAAATGCGAGTTGAGAGTTATTTGGACATCAGATCCATCAGAGAATTTTGGCTTAAAATTGTTAGCTATCCATTCTATTTACGTTTCAAAATCATTGTCTCGATTTTTACATCCCGTTTACACTTTTAACTGGACTAGGTCAAGTAGTACATACTCAAGCCTTGCCATTACTTTGAAATCCACAGCTGTTTCAAAAAACAAAAGTCTCCACCCGCTAGCAAAAACAAGGCAAATGTTCATTTGAAGCTGTCTAGACGGATTTTGCTCTAAAGTCCAGACGGCGTCTACACGGGTTTGAAATGTGTGTCTGAAGCACATGTTTAAACGGCAATTCTGAAACGGCCTCTAGAGCTGCCTGTTTAGAAGGAGTTGGACGAAACAGACGGAATCTCTGAACGTCTGCTAACCATTAACCGTTTTGGCCCAAATGGGCTGGAGACAGAATTTCACGTTCAGACGTGCTTGAGACGGTTTTTGTTACCGTCTGACTCTGACATGATTTCGGAAACACCGCATGATTTCGTTCAACGTCCGTCTAAACGGGTAGAGACCGTTTCAGACGTACTGCCTAAACGGTATCAAACCCGTCGAGAGCAAAAACCGCCTAGACGGCGTTGGAACGGCGTCTAGATGACTTTTGCGGCAAATGAACATTTTCCAAAAAACTTTCTCTGAAATTGGAAATCCACCGCCGAAACCAACAATCGCGGCCGCCGGACACTACTCTTATGATAAAAGGACCCCTATTATCGCGCGTTTTCTCCGCGCGCGCACCATAGAACCATGTGAAAGAGGGAGCGTGGGAAAATCGGGAGACGTGCAGGCCTAAATTTACTGTCCTTGTTTTATTTAGGTCATGGACGGTATAAGACTTAGTAGAGGCATCACTTTCCTTATTTAAAACCTTATTAGGTCGTTTCAGGGACTCCTTCAATGAGGTAGAGTGATGTCCATACGATAAACAAGGAAAGAAAAACACACTTATAACTTGGTTTAACACAATAACGTATGTCAATGCAGACAAAACAAACACTGCAAAATCAACAAATATATCAAAACTCCAAAACAGCATACTTAAGTAAGTTCATTGAGTGTTTCTAAGAAGAGAAGAGAGTTGGGGCGGATATTGGGAGAATGGATGAACTAGAGAGAGGGGTTATTGGTGAGAGAAGGGGGACGATAGGAGATGTAACAAGAAGCTGCTGATCCTCTCCCTGGATTAGTTCATGTATCCTCATGTGTTCCTTGAGAGGCATTGCCTGGGTATAACTCTTCCCGCAGATCTTACAGGAGAAGGGTCGCTCCCCGGTGTGTAGCCTCCTGTGAACCACCAGAGAGGAGGGCTGCGTGAAACACTTTCCACAGTGCTCACATTTGTACGGTTTCTCACCTGTAGGGGGATGATGGTTACACAACTATAAGTAACCAGTAACTGGTTACACAGAACTAACAACATACACACAAGTAACTGCTGCAGGGATCAGTGTTACCTGTGTGAATTCTGATGTGGTGTTGTAGAGAGGCAGGCTGAGTGAATCGCTTGTTGCAATACTTGCACAGGTAGGGTCTCTCCCCCGTATGAGACCTCATGTGACACCTCAAACTTGCGCTCTGTGTAAATGTCTTACCACACTGAAACATTATGATTTAGGTTTATGACACTGTAGCAGCATCATATACGTACCCTCACGTAGGTACACGTGGTGTTTTCTGGTAGCTCTCGAGTTCGTGTCAAAATTTTACCAAGCACGACGTAGTCAGTGACGTTTTTTTGTTGTAATAAATCACAGAAATAATTATTATTTGTTGTTACTCAACAGAGAAACATAATTATTATTTATTTTATGTCTCCCCTCGTGTTTAACATTTCAAGCATGATGGTTTTTGACCAAACAATAGTTCAGTCTAAGTAAAACAAAAATTATTGTTTATAATATTTCTTTCTACAATACGTTCTTCTACAATAAAACCCCGTCTACTGATTTTGTCCAGCCGGAAGGAGAAAACTAAACTTCCTCATTAATGTTTGTTTTATAAACAATAATTCAAACAATAATTAACTTTGAATGATTCCACTCACCTCTGAACACTTGAAAGGCTTTTCTCCTGTATGAAGGCGCTCGTGGCACTTCAGATTTGAGATCTGTGAGAAAGCCTTGGTTTAACACAATAACGTATGTCAATGCAGACAAAACAAACACTGCAAAATCAACAAATATATCAAAACTCCAAAACAGCATACTTAAGTAAGTTCATTGAGTGTTTCTAAGAAGAGAAGAGAGTTGGGGCGGATATTGGGAGAATGGATGAACTAGAGAGAGGGGTTATTGGTGAGAGAAGGGGGACGATAGGAGATGTAACAAGAAGCTGCTGATCCTCTCCCTGGATTAGTTCATGTATCCTCATGTGTTCCTTGAGAGGCATTGCCTGGGTATAACTCTTCCCGCAGATCTTACAGGAGAAGGGTCGCTCCCCGGTGTGTAGCCTCCTGTGAACCACCAGAGAGGAGGGCTGCGTGAAACACTTTCCACAGTGCTCACATTTGTACGGTTTCTCACCTGTAGGGGGATGATGGTTACACAACTATAAGTAACCAGTAACTGGTTACACAGAACTAACAACATACACACAAGTAACTGCTGCAGGGATCAGTGTTACCTGTGTGAATTCTGATGTGGTGTTGTAGAGAGGCAGGCTGAGTGAATCGCTTGTTGCAATACTTGCACAGGTAGGGTCTCTCCCCCGTATGAGACCTCATGTGACACCTCAAACTTGCGCTCTGTGTAAATGTCTTACCACACTGAAACATTATGATTTAGGTTTATGACACTGTAGCAGCATCATATACGTACCCTCACGTAGGTACACGTGGTGTTTTCTGGTAGCTCTCGAGTTCGTGTCAAAATTTTACCAAGCACGACGTAGTCAGTGACGTTTTTTTGTTGTAATAAATCACAGAAATAATTATTATTTGTTGTTACTCAACAGAGAAACATAATTATTATTTATTTTATGTCTCCCCTCGTGTTTAACATTTCAAGCATGATGGTTTTTGACCAAACAATAGTTCAGTCTAAGTAAAACAAAAATTATTGTTTATAATATTTCTTTCTACAATACGTTCTTCTACAATAAAACCCCGTCTACTGATTTTGTCCAGCCGGAAGGAGAAAACTAAACTTCCTCATTAATGTTTGTTTTATAAACAATAATTCAAACAATAATTAACTTTGAATGATTCCACTCACCTCTGAACACTTGAAAGGCTTTTCTCCTGTATGAAGGCGCTCGTGGCACTTCAGATTTGAGATCTGTGAGAAAGCCTTACCACAAAACTTGCACGCATACGGTTTTTCACCCGTGTGTGTTCTAATGTGTACTTGTAGGGAGCTGTGTTGTGAGAATAGCTTGTGGCAGAACATACACTCAAACCTGGGAGATAAAGAGCCGGGGTGAGATCGAGCATTTTTTAAATCTCCGTTATCTTACTGAGATAACGACGATTTTTTTTCTTTGAATATATCAAGATCGGTCAAATTTAAAAAGTTAGCGTCTCTCAAACAATAGAATTGACGAACAAAATCTCTACTATCACTCTCCGATACCCAATAGATACTGCATCTACAAAATGTATCGGTTTCAAAACAAGAGAAACACACGATAAGAGCACAGAGAGAGATAAGAGCACTTACTCTTTTAGTTTGTGACAACTAAGGGGTCGGCAAGAAACAGTAGATTTTACTGGGACGGGCTGAGTGGGCGCTGATACCTGAAGAATAAAGATTTCTAAGATGAAATGTAGTTTTTATCTAGAAAAAGACGTGTTTATTGATCGACATGTTAAGGATCATCAAATTGATATGCTCTTCATTCGGAGAGAATGTTACTCAAGGCAATCACTAATTTATATTAACAATAAATCTATGTGATTCCCTTCTTACCGTAGTAGTAGCTCGTTTAGGTGGTGTGAAGGCTGATGGGAGGTTAGCTGAACCACGGAGTAGAAGATCGTTCCTGGTCATTTCATCGCTTAGCATGTGGTGCTGCAGGTGGAGGTGGGGCAGTGTTAGGGGCCAGTTCAGTGTTAGAGAGTGGTGGATAGTGTAGGGAGGTGGGGAAGTAAACAATGTTAGAAACAATCAACACATCAGTGATGTACTTACAGAGAATATCCCCTTGAGATGGCTGGGTAGCTGGTCTGCTAGGAAGGGGCCACCCCCATTCTCTTTGAGAGCGTCTATAACTGCCCCTAACTCCGTTGCGATGGGAGATTGTGGGGGCTGGAGCTCTGGGGATGGGGAAGGGAGGACAGTAGACTTGAGGAGACACTCCAGTTGCCCCTTGAAGGTATTGAACAGGAAGAATATCTGGAGAAGGTTGTCGGAGGGTAGGACAAGCTCCTGGGGTATCGCCCCCTCATCCAGGAGTACACTGAGACTACGCTCCAACTTGTCGTGACGTAACTGACTGAAAATAGAAGTCATTAGATCTAGAAGCAATGCATATTAACCATTTAAAAAAGAAAGTCAATATTGGTAGACAGAGTCTATTTCTTAGCCAAATACTAAATAGAGATTATTTGATGCGGGCTCTATACCTGCAAATGAGGCCGTATAGGAGGTCCCTAGCGGAGGAAGATAACTGTAAGTGGCGTGGTGGATCCATAATATACCCTGAGAAAACTGAACCAGACTGGTTAGATATATGTTATGCAATGACACAAGCTGAAGACGGTATGATAACACAAAGTGGCAAGTGCACATGTGCAGTTCTGTATAGATCTGGCATGTGTCAAAACACTGCATATAAATACAGGGAGGAGGGTAATAGTTGTGGTACTGTATTAATAGCAGGTTATATACCCAGTTTGTAGCGCTACTATTATAGAATAACACAAACACTGTCCTGAAATCATAATATTATATGCACCCTGCAGCACCCCCCTTCCATTCGGCATATTATATATTTGTCATTTAGCATGCGCCTGTTAGCTAGGGAAAAAAAGGGCACCGACGAACCTAATTTAGTACTTGACAACCTAGATGAGTTAGCTACGGTCACTACAAGATTACAAGATTTTTAAATGGGGATACAAAAATAATATCTGCTCTTTTCTCACGCCGTTATCGCAAATCTCGCTCATCTCTCTCTCTCCCCCTCTCTCTCTCTCTCTCTCTCTCCTTTTTATCACGGGGTGCACTTGTTTCTTGAAACAATGGATATCGTGGATATTGTGCTTATCGGTGGAGCGAAGAAAAGAAAGATTTGAAAAAGCACTGTAATTTTGCGTTATAGTTTGAGTGACTAGATGGGGATGTCGTTGCAAAAAAACCTTTCAAAAAGGGGGGTGAGGAAGTAACAACCACGTGCCCGAGTAATGAGCCTTTCGGAAAAAACTGCTATCTTTTATAATACGCAGTGATCCTCTAGCCCTTCATTTCTCTCTCTCCCTCTCTCTGAGTCTCTGTGGGATAGAAAGAAAAAAGATTACTAGCTACCTACTGAATAATTAATGGAAATGAGCGCCCCCTTTCAAATATAATAGCTTACGGCACAAACAACTGGACCCTAACTCTACCTCCCTCTATCTTTCTCTCTCTCACTCTCACTCTCTCCCTCTCTCTCCCCTCTCTATCGCGGACACAATGGACAATAAAGCCGGAGTTGTGGGGACGGTTGACTACCTATTCAACATTGCATCTTCAAGAAAAGACACCACAATACTCCAAAAGCACATTTCGCCATTCAATTTTTAATTTTATGGTTGGAATAAACTAATTGTCTTATCCCTCAAACGGCATATAGCGGGAATCATACTATGTAGTCTAGTCCAAAAAGTTGATCACGTTTGGGTGAAAAGTCCCGGATTTGCTGAAAAATTGTTGTGTATGCGTTAATTGATCGGTACGCGGTGATTATCTAAGAACCAGGAAACGACCGAACCGGGGTTTTTTTCCACCGAACCGAACCGAACCGAATTTGAAAAACTTTTTACCGTGCCGAACCGAACCGAACCGAACCGAATTTCGGTTACCGAACCGAACCGAACCATACCAAACTTTTCCTGTTTAAACATTTCTCTAAAAAGTCATGGAGAGCACCGATCAAGGTGTTGAAAATCATTCTCTGAAATTTTGTAAAATAGTTTGAAAAACTTTTTGTGAAATAATTGAAAGAATCATAGCTGAAAAAGCCCGATTTCTAGCCATTTTTTGACCAAAAAATTCGGTGGTTCGGTCAAAATTTTCCACCGAACCGAACCGAACCGAACCGCCGAAAAAACACCGAACCACCGAACCGAACCGAACCGAACCGAATATTCGGTCGCTTCCTGTTAAGAACTATCTATTAATTGGAACCTGAAACGACAAACCGGTTTTGTTGGTTGAAATTAATGATGTACAACTGTGTACAATTGCTATTTACACTTGTTGAGTAACAACAAATTTACACGTTACACCCTCTCTCTCATACTCTTCATTGTCTGTTATCATTAGCCGTGATGGCCCGGAGGTTCTCACGCGATTTAGTATTCTCCCTGTTTCTGTTCTTCAGAACGGGTGAGCTTGGGGCTGATGAGTTCGCTTCCTTCAGATAACTCTGTACCTTTAGCTGCACGTGGGGAGGTATAGTATGAGGAGGGGTGATGGTATTGGGGGAATGGGGCCGTGGAAAGGGAGCTATAAGTACACAGTGAAGACATGACACGATATGGTACACAGAGGATTTGCTAAAAGTGCTGTTGCAACACACAGGGTGCCCCTAAACAGTGCTAACAGTAACACGGACAGCTAAACAGGGTGCCCTCTATACAGGAACAAACCGAAACAAGTAAATAACCAATCAGAACTCGTTATTTAGGTCACGTGACTGGTTATCAGCCAATCAGGGATCAGTATTTCTTGATTCGGTCGGTTCCTGCCTCTATAACAACAGTGCTAACACGGACAGCTAAACAGAAAGGTAAACTTAGCTTCAACACACAACACAATGCTAGTTTCTCACAATATACAGTAATTAACAAAAGCTATAAGTTAACCCAGTTAGTTAACACAAGTAAGTATTAGGGTGGACAATGTCCACTGGAAATGGCTAGACAGCTGCTTTGTAACATCTTAGTCTTACCGCAGTAGTCCAGGATAAAGGGTAGTGGCAGTATCAGACAACAAAGACAAAGCAACATTTTGGTGGGGGAACAAAAAATATATTGTATAGAGGCCGGGGAGTCTTAACAATTAATTTTATTCTTGTTTTTTGAACACAAAACCAGTTCTTTTTGGATCAACAAACACATACAATGGGAACAGTTCATTGTATACACACAGACACACATATCAAGTGGTGCAGGGGACCTAAGAGTGGGTTAAAGTCAGGGGGTTAGGGTGTTCAGGGTGTTTATAAGGGAGACAGTGAGACACAGTCCCGACACAGTTCAGAGAGCTGAGTTGGGTGGTGTTCATTGTTCAATGTTCAATGTTCAAAGGAGGAGGGGTGGTGTTCAAGCAGTTTCAGTGTTATTATTTGTGTCATGTACCGATGGTGGGCGTGGATAGATGGCTTCCATTTCTTCGATGTACTTCATGACCGCCTGAAACATTGTTTTGTTCAAACTGGGTAGGAGGGTCGAACAATGCAGCTGAAACATTGTTATACACATGTTAGAAACATGTTAGTTTACAACAGGAACTACACATGGAATGGGAGCCGGTTGTAGAAAGTTCATTCTTCTCAGTTCTGAAGTTTCTTGGAAGATTAAATTAGTCCCCCTTCACCCTTGATATGTAACTTGTATCATTCGCTTGCCTTACTCGCTCCTGTCTCATCATACAAATAATTTGTACACGATTAGTGATTACTTATGGTGTCTCTTGGCTATGAGTTTTAGTTGTTTTTCACTCTGATGAAGTCAATTATGAAGTGATGTAGTGATGTGATCCTAAACCCAGTACAGCAGCCTGTGGTATAACTTTCCATCAAACCATATTGTAAATTATCTTCTCTTGAACTGGATATATTTCATTACGACAGTCGACACTTAGTTGACTACGTCAGAGGTAATAGTAAACTACAACAAACAAGGCCCAGGTTACAGTTTAGTATTACCTCTGACGTAGTGAACTATGAAGGGTTGTATGGTAATGAAATTATGAGAGTTATCCGCCATTTATATGATCATTGATTATAAAAACGGGTAAGAAACCCAGTACTACTGTATATTTTTCTAGAAGTAGTTGTTTTGAATGTAATGGGAATGTAATTCATTATTAGCTACCCCTTCCTCTTCAACACAAGGGTCAATTTCTTTATCATTGTTTCAGGAGTCTCGAACAATAATTGTTCAATGCATTACCCACATGTGAAACAGTGTTTTCATTAAAAACTGTGTGAGTTTAGTTTAAAGGCTCGCCGCATTGAATTAGTGAGAGGCGGCTGTACGGTCAGTGTGTGAGTGTGTGTTTAACTCGACCAGTGTAAAATCGTTCAAACCAATCTCATTTCCAATGCTCTTGTGTAGCTGCAGTTGTGGTACCTTACTTAGATTACTATTCCATAGAATATTTCATGAATTAATACGGCAATAATGCAAATGTAGGTATGAAAAGTGTGATATTTTTGTTAAATCTGACATCCTAAATAAGTAACCATGTCTGTCGCCGCGAACCCCATGATCTGAGAATCAAATCGTAAGTATATTACAATTTACAACAGTATTGCAACTTACCCGTCTTTCAAAAGCCTTCGCCATATCGTATGCAGTCTTTCCAAACTGAAAAAAAAAACATGATAATTTTATCGAGATAATGACGGCAGGCGGTGTGATCCAAGAAGTTGATACATGAAAGTGATATGAGAATCATGATATTGGTATAATTTTCTTTGCATCGCGCCATTAACAGATTACGAGCAGGTGAGCAGGTGACTTTTTATAGAAGAAAGAGAGAGAGAGAGAGAGAGAGAGAGAGAGAGAGC
>AVPN01000316.1:45956-62507 GCA_000695325.1 Pleurobrachia bachei | reverse complement strand
CCCCGATATAGGAAATTAACGCTATTTGACCCCGATTTAGTGCCCACCCCAATTTAGTGACCAAAACCCTTTCCCCCAAGGATGTCACTAAATCGGGGTCCGACTGTATTATATATATATAGGGAGAAGGGAATGGCCATCTTTGAGCTTTCTAGCGCAGTGATATAGGGTATGGGTTTTAGAAAATAGTAGATAAAATGTCCCTTCCGTAATCTAGGGAGGGTAAAGAAATACTGTGGTGTCGCGATGTGCTCGGGGAATTTCAACAGCCCAAACTATCCTGAAAACTTGACAAACTACACCGGTTATTTGTCGCATTCCATATCATACAATGATCCTAGAAAGTTCGATAAATTCAACTCAATCATGATAATCGGTGCCGGTAATTCTGCTGTAGACATCCTCACCGCCCTTTGGAGACCCCATAAACAGATATATCTCGTACACAGAAAGGACCATGATTTAGCAGGGCTACCGGAGAATGTTATACAGATCAGATCTCCAATTACCAGCTCCAAGGGGTTAGATGTGGAGTTTGGAAACGAAGTGAAAGTGTCAGTGTCAGCGATTATCACCGCGACTGGTTACAACACAGACATATCATTTCTCTCCCCATCTTGTGGGGTGAGGGGTGGTGGACGGTATGCAGTGCACCCCCTCTACCACCACCTCTTCCATCCCCACTTCCCATCCTTGGCATTTTTCCAGCGCCTCTACGTTCAGACTCCCTTTATACTCGCAGAATACCAAGCTGATGTATACGCCCGATACCTAACGGGTTCGCTCTCCCTTCCACCTGTGGAAAGAATGGTCGCTGAGGCGGGTCGTGTTGAAACTGAGAACTATAAACGTGTCCTTGGTTCAGCCCACGTGGATTATTATAGGGAAACGGGAGAGATGACAGGCCGACATTTCCTATCAGATTATAATTGGTTTAGGGGAGAGTATGATAGAGTGATAAAAGAGAGAACTGCTGCACCGTTCACCTACCGAACCTCATTTCAGGCGAAACCCGGGAGTACGGAGCTGTAGCTGTTGCCACGGGCAAGTACGATTCCCCCGATATCCCATCGATCCCAGGAATGGAAACACTACCCCGGTACGAACACAGCAAGTCTTATGGAGATCCAACCTCTTATACAGGTCAACATGTGTTAGTGGTGGGTGCTAAGGCCTCAGGGGTGGACATTGTCATTGATCTGGCGCTAGCTGGAGTTAGAGTGGATGTGGCACATCGGGGTCCTGAACCTAAACAGGGTCTACCCCCTGGTGTTGAGCAGTTAGGGGAACCCCTCCGTGTAGAGGATGGGGTCATGTTTTTCAGGGGCAGGGAGGACGGGATCAGATTTGATACGGTCATCTTTGCAACTGGATACGGGACAAACTTGGATTATCTGACACCGGAATGTGGGCTAGAAACGGAGATACTCCCTCGGCCACTCTACAAATATTTCATCAATCCTGCTTTTCCTACAATGGCGGTATTCGCTCAGTGTTATGAAATAGCACCTTTCCTAATGGCGGAATACCAAGCACGATACTTCACCGCGACACTAACAGGTCAGATCAAATTACCTGCTCCTGGAGAGATGGCCAGCGCTGCGTGGACAACTTGGAACGAGAAGGGGGATGAGGTTCCTACAAAGTACCGGTATGTTATGAATCTGGCCCAGTTCCAATATTATAAAGATCTGGCTGAGGAATTAGGGCTCACCCCACCACCCCATCATCTCGATGCCCTCTGTGATTTCTATGATTTTGTAGCGGGAGGGAGGAGGAATAGGCCGACCGTGTACAGGCGAGCTGAATATGCGTTTAGTGAGACGAGTAGGGGTTATGAACAGATTAAGGGTGAAACATAGAGGATCTTCATTTTAGATCTCTTTGGATCTTTTAGTGGGATCTTGGAGAGATGAAGTGAAGACTGAATCAGGCCAACAATTTTCTGAATTATTTTCTGTAGATCTGTGTAGTGCGTTCTTTTAGGTGGGAATTTTTAGTAGTGTATGTTTATAATTGAATGTGACTTTTTAATTCTTTTTTATACGTTTTATCTTGTGAGTTTTAGCTTTATATCTACTGCAGTTATCCGTTCCCCCACCCATATCCTCCCCTTCTAACTAACCACATCTTCTAAGTTCTAACCGACCACGTTACTCTAGCTAACAACCATGGGTGACACCGAGAACGAATCTGGCCGTGTTGTAGCCACGGATTATGTCAAGTTGGTCAGTAACGATGATCATGAGTTTATCCTAAAACGTTCCCACGCTCTGACCTCTGGGACAATCAAAGCCATGCTTAGTGCTCCATCCAGCTTCAACAGCAATGAAATGAGCAAGGTAATTAATTAGTTAATTGAAAAAATAAATAATAAATTATATGATATGATGCGTTTCTCATCTTAGAAACTTCGCTCCTCTTCTCCGCCACTACTGCAATAATCTTAAATCTTGTGTATTCTCTGTTCTGTTTCTCAAACATAAAATACATCAGAATATATCACACTACCCCTCTCTCCAGGTACAGTTCCGAGAGATACCCTCACACGTACTATGCAAGGTGTGCATGTATTTCGCCTACAAAAACAGATACACGAATAGCACCAGTGAAATCCCTGAATTCCCCATTGAGCCCGAGATCGCCCTGGAACTCCTGATGGCGGCTAACTTCCTTGATTGTTAACCAGACATTGTGGGACTGAGATGTTTGTTGACATTTGGCGTCGAGTTAGAAGAAAGTAAAATGTTATTTGTTGAAATGTGAGAAGTGTATGTGAGTTGAGCTGAGCGCGAGATCCAAATGAGTTTTTTCTGCAAAGACGTCAGATGTTTTGGCGCGAGACGCCGCGCAGCGTTATATTCCCGTTGCTATGATGTGATGAAGGGCCAGCAAGTGGGACAGTACTGCTGCAGGGGCAAGGGCCGCTATGAATAGTTTCGTGCTAGCTTCTACTCCTAGGGCCGTTTTTGTCACTTTTTTTCTTTCTTAATCTGTTTTTTTGTTGGTCTCCTTGTTCACAGATTCTCACTCGATCTTATGAAAAATTACATCGACAATTTTGCCAATTCTTATTGTTTTATCCAGTAATGATGACCGACGGATCTGATCAATCGACCGACGTGCGGCCACAGTTTGGAAACCGTTTCCTTAAAGAAGAATCAGATGTATTTAGTCACAACGCTTGGGACCAAGTTGAATGGGATGAAGAGCAGGAAACCTCAGCGAGGGAAATGGTCTCCAAAAATTCTGGTGGGCCCTCCGATGAGATACAGGAAGATTTACTAGCTAACTCCTGGGAAAAGTGGGATAAATTTTATGGAATCCACGCTAACAGGTTCTTCAAAGATCGACATTGGCTATTTACAGAGTTCCAGGAGTTAAAGCAGGGTGAGCGAAAGTTATTGGAAGTGGGTTGCGGTCCTGGTAACACAATATTCCCCATTCTGGAGCATTGTGCAGATGATCAAGTCTTTGTGTATGGGTGTGATTTTTCTCCGACTGCGGTGGAAATTGTTAAAACTCATGAACTCTACCGGGAAGATCGGTGTAAAGCGTTTGTTTGTGATATTTCTAGGAAAGACATGGATATTCCCATCGAAGAAGGATCTCTCGATTTCATTACAATGATATTTGTCCTGTCCGCATTGAACCCTGAAGACATGCAGCATTGTATCTCCAACCTCTCTCGGTATCTCAAGCCAGGGGGTCAGATTCTGTTTCGCGATTACGGCCGGTATGATCTGGCTCAGCTGAGGTTTAAGAATGGCCGGTGTCTAGCCGAGAACTTTTACGCCCGTGGTGATGGGACGAAGGTTTACTTTTTTACCCAAGAAGAACTGGATAAGTTGTTTACCGATGCTGGTCTAGTGAAGGTCCAGAACATTGTGGATCGTCGCCTTCAAGTCAACAGAGCCAGGAAACTGAAAATGTACCGCATTTGGATACAGTGCAAATATATGAAACCTTTGTTATAGTTTTAACGATTTTTAACTGGTGTTTTGAAATGTTTTATTTTCTTTCTGACTTGACCAAAGACATTGAATTTTAGTTGTGTTTTTGTTAAATATCATCGCTAAAACACTATTTTCCCTTTCCTAGCCCAACTGATGAGGCGAGATGTCTGTGTGATAGGAGCTGGGGTTGCCGGATTAGCAGCCGCCAAGTTCCTCTCGCCCCACTTCAACGTTACAGTTTTCGAGAGATCCCATGCTATCGGGGGTGTTTGGTTTTACAACAAGGGCAACTCCAACGCCACCCATGTGACACCCATGTACAAGAACCTGAAAACAAATCTACCCAACCATTTAATGTCGTTTAGTGATCATTCTTATCCAGAAGGGTCCCCCTCCTTTCTCACTCACCAACAAACCCTGGACTACCTCGAGGGGTATTGTGACAAGTTTGGGTTGAGGGATCTGATTAGGTTTGGTACTACTGTTACCATGGTAACACCAACAGGAAATGGGGAGTGGAGTGTCAGCACTGATGATGGTACGTGATTACAGGGGAGGGTTGGATTCGTTATTTAGGTTTTATGGGGAGGAGGGAATTTGGTCACCTTTGCGCTTGCCAGTGTATTGATGTTGGGGCGTGGGTTATAATAGCTTTGCATCAGAATTTAGTAGATAAAATGTCCCTTCCGTAATCTAGGGAGGGTTGAGAAATACTGTGGTGTCGCGGTGTGCTCAGGGAATTTCAACAGCCCAAATCATCCCGAAAACTTGACAAACTACAGCGGTTATTTGTCGCATTCCATATTATACGATGATCCTGAAGAGTTCGATAAGTTCAACTCAATCATGATAATCGGTGCTGGAAATTCTGCTGTAGACATTCTCACCGCCCTTTGGAGACCCCATAAACAGTTATATCTCGTTCATAGAAAGGACCACGATTTAGCAGGGTTACCGGAGAATGTTGTACAGATCAGATCTCCCATTACCGGCTGCAATGGGTTAGATTTGGAGTTTGGAAATGGAGTGAAAGTTTCAGTGTCAGCGATTATCACCGCGACCGGTTACAACACAGACATTTCATTTCTCTCCCCATCCTGTGGGGTGAGGGGTGGTGGACGGTATGCAGTTCACCCACTCTACCACCATCTCTTTCATCCTCATTTTCCGTCCTTGGCATTTTTCCAGCGCCTCTACGTTCAGACACCCTTTATACTCGCGGAATACCAAGCTGATGCGTATACCCGATACCTAACGGGCTCTCTCTCCCTTCCACCTGTGGAAATAATGGTCACCGAGGCCTGGGTTCAGCCCACGTGGATTATTATAGGGAAACAGGAGAGATGACAGGCCGACATTTCCTATCTGATTATAACTGGTTTAGGGGAGAGTATGATAGAGTGATAAAAGAGAGAACTGCTGCACCGTTCACCTACCGAACCTCATTTCAGGCGAAACCCGGGAGTACGGAGCTGTAGCTGTTGCAACGGGCAAGTACGATTCCCCCGATATCCCATCGATCCCAGGAATGGACACACTACCCCGGTACGAACACAGCAAGTCTTACGGAGATCCAACTAGTTATACAGGTCAACATGTGTTAGTGGTGGGTGCTAAAGCTTCCGGGGTTGATATTGTCATTGATCTGGCGCTAGCTGGGGTTAGAGTGGATGTGGCACATCGGGGTCCGGTACCTAAACCGGGTCTACCCCCTGGTGTTGAGCAGTTGGGGGAGCCCCTCCGAGTAGAGGACGGGGTCATGTTTTTCAGGGGCAGGGAGGACGGGATCAGGTTTGATACGGTCATCTTTGCAACTGGATATGGCACTAACTTGGATTATCTGAGCCCGGAATGTGGGTTAGAAACGGAGATACTCCCACGGCCACTCTACAAATATTTCATCAACCCAGCCCATCCTACAATGGCGGTATTCGCCCAGTGTTATGAAATAGCACCGTTCCTAATGGCGGAATACCAAGCTCGGTATTTCACCGCAACACTAACAGGTCAGATCAAACTACCTGCTCCTGTTGAGCTGGCCAGCGCTGCGTGGAGAACTTGGAACGAGAAGGGGGAGGATGTTCCAACTAAATACCGGTATGTTATGAACCTGGCCCAGTTTCAATATTATAAAGATCTGGCGGAGGAATTAGGGCTCACCCCACCACCCCATCATCTCGATGCTCTTTGTGATTTGTATGATTTTGTAGCGGGAGGGAGGAGGAATAGGCCAACCGTATACCGGCGAGCTGAGTATGCGTTTAGTGAGACGAGTAAGGGTTACGAACAGATTAAGGGTGAAACATAGAGGATCTTCATTATAGATCTCTGAGTGGGATCTTTTAGTGGGATCTTGGAGAGATGAAGTGAAGACTGAATCAGGCCGATAATTGTTCTGAATTAATTTCTGTAGATCTGTGTAGTGCGTTCATTTAGGTGGGAATTTTTAGTAGTGTATGTTTGTAATTGAATGTGACTTTTTTATTCTTTTTTACATGTTTTATCTCGTGAGTTTTAGCTTTACATCTACTGCAGTTATCCGTTCCCTCACCCATATCCTCCCCCTTCTAACTAACCACATCTTCTAAGTTCTAACTGACCACGTTACTCTAGCTACCAATCATGGGTGACACAGAGAACGAATCTGGCCGTGTTGTAGCCACGGATTATGTCAAGTTGGTCAGTAACGATGATCATGAATTCATCCTGAAACGTTCCCACGCCCTGACCTCTGGGACAATCAAAGCCATGCTTAGTGCTCCATCCAGCTTCAACAGCAATGAAATGAGCAAGGTAATTCATTAGTTGATTGGCAAAATGAATCTTTTTAAACGGTTCGTTTCACGTTTCACATACCCCTCTGCGCTGCTAAACACTCCTCCACGTCAAATACTCGTCTCTATTATGTTTTCTCGAGTTTATACTCTGTAGTCAAATGTCTCCTATACCCTACCCTATATATTACACTACCCACTCTCTCCAGGTTCAGTTCCGAGAGATTCCCTCACACGTACTATGCAAGGTGTGCATGTATTTCGCCTACAAAAACAGATACACGAATAGCACCAGTGAAATCCCTGAATTCCCCATTGAGCCCGAGATCGCCCTGGAACTCCTGATGGCGGCTAACTTCCTTGATTGTTAACCAGACATTGTGGGACTGAGATCTTTGTTGACATTTGGCGTCGAGTTACAAGAAAGTAAAATGTTATTTGTTGAAATGTGAGAAGTGTGTGTGAGTTGAGCTGAGCGCGAGATCCAAACGAGTTTTTTCTGCAAAGACGTCAGATGTTTTGGCGCGAGACGCCGCGCAGCGTTATATTCCCGTTGCTATGATGTGATGAAGGGGCAGCAAGTGGGACAGTACAGGGGCAAGGGCCGCTATGAATAGTTTCGTGCTAGCTTCTACTCCTAGGTGCTATTTCTATAGCTACATGTCTTGCTAATATAAGCGAGCTGCTAGAAGATATGATGTTCATACTACTCAATTCTTTCTCGTGAAGTAGCCGCTGTTTTAATGATTCCTATGTCACACCCTCTCTTTTGCCGGTATCGCTCTCTGTCTAACCCTTCAAGATACCTCTACCCCACGCTCTCTATAACCCCCTACTATTTACCATCTAGCAATGGACCAATGTAAAACGGTAGAGGACTTGACGGTGTTTCTGGAGAGAAAGAATCAGGCCATTAAAGTTGGAGCTAGTATAGCCTGCCAAGGTCAGTACCACCCCCTATCTGCTATAGAGCTAGATACAGTGTCTTCACCACAATAAATTAATCTTTATTCCAACTACATAAACATTTTATCTTGTTGATTAACAGATTGCATCTTATCCCTTAGCATCAGACATAGAGGATCTATCGGAAGGGGAGAAGGAATGTTTAACAGGACTGTATCGAGACTTTGGAACACTACCCAAACTCCTGACAAGAGTTGAGAATTTGAGGAATAAACTACGTCATGAGGTGGCCTGTAAAAAGGTAAAAAATACAGAAACTATCTTTATTTTCTATTCACTTTAGTTCGTACCCACTTGTTATTGTAGAAAACCATTTTCGTGTAGTTGTACCTACAGCTCCGATATGTGCACTTTGAACCTCTCCCACCTTGAACCAGTTCCACCGGGGCCGGGGGGGGTGTGGGGGTCTCGCACGAGACATTCTAAACAAAACAGCACCAAATACAGGTAACACTGGAGCGGTTGAAGATTTTGAAGGAGCAGATTGAGGAACAAAAAGAGAACCAGCCACGTTTCCTGCCCACCTCTGCTTCCACTGTCAACACAGCAGCACCCGCTGTCAGCTCAGAGGAGCCTAGGAAGAAGAGTGTGTGCTTTGAAGAACCTGCCCCACCGGGATCAATCAAAAAGTAAGGGGTTGAGTATTGGCATTCAGGCTGTATTTCATGACTCGATTCGTGTTAGCCCTGAGTCTAGATTCGCTAAATCCTTTTCATGTTGATGTATTTTGATGCCCCGAAATAATACAAGACACCCTCTCAGGACTGCCTCAAAGAAAGGAAATAGGTTTCCGGGAACAATAGTAAAACCCAGTGCTAAGAAGAAACCGAAACAAACGATTGTTCCTAAAATAGAATACCTGAACATGGACGAATATGGCTCTGTACCAAGGTACATTAACTTCCTAAATCCACTGTTAATAATTGGTTAGTAAAGGTGTTAACTTCCTTTTATCTTGATCCCTTTAACAGTGGTAAGATAACATCAATATTGAGGTTTTCTAGATTAGCCCTTCCCCCAGTCATGTATCACATATTATCTGTCTGTTTGGAGTCCTCTGTCTTGTTATATACAGTATGTGTCAGCAAACTATTATTGGAGAAATGGAGAGTATTAGAACAGTTTAATTGTATTGAGGTCGCCCCTTCGGTGGCACACTGCTGTGATCGTATAGTGGTTAGTACCTTGCGTTGTGGCCGCAATAACCCAGGTTCGAATCCTGGTCACAGCACTTTTTGTCTAACTTTTCTGTAAACCGGAAATGCTTTTCTTGTGCCCCAAACCCCGATATAAGCGCACTGTCGCGTATTTGTGGTGTAGTGGTATCACACTTGCTTCTCATGCAGAAAGTCCCGGGTTCGAATCTCGGATCGGGAATTAGTTATTATCTTGTTTGTCCTTTCACTTAACTTAACTTGCATCAATTATTAACCTTTTTTCTTCAGATACATGCTGGGAAGAGTAAAGTACGAGCAAATTAATGGTTTAATTGATGAGCTCAATGCACTGACAGGACGGCGGTATAAAATATTAGATACCCCCTCCAACAAGCAGAGCTCAGAAAACATGAAACGATTCTCGGTACGTGGTTAAGGTCAGAAGTCATATGATTATGACCTTCCTGCAGCTCACAGATTTTGTAAACGAAGAACTATTTCCCCCTCAATTTAACTATTTCCCCTCAATTAAACAACTCCCCTCAATTAAACTATTTAAATATATTTCCCCCCTCAATAACTATCCTCTCCCTCTCCAGAGAATGACAGAGGAGCCAGAAACAAAGGAAACGAAGGACGCATTTTGGTTTGATTCAGAGGATCTCAAGGAACTGGCCCCTAGTTTGAAAATAACAGAATTCACCAAGATCCTCCCCATATTGAGGCACTGCCAGAGGCTCCGTCAAGTTAGAGTGGGCAAGAAGGAACGCTACATTTTGCTGATCTAAGGGGGAGTAATGTTCTGGGTTTTGGACTCAACAGACTGTTCTGATTCTGATTCATACTGCAATATTTTTGCCCCTATTTATGAGAAGGGAAGGCGTCATTTCAAAACTCAAAAATTAGGAAATAGGATTCTCATTCAATCTGAATCGAAAAGATATGTATGACCGAGATGAGATAGAGATTCAAATTATGAGTGCATGTTTTTAACTTTATATGACCTACATATTTATATTGTACTTTTTTCCTTGAAATTCGTGTAGCTATTTAGCTTGCAATAGATTACAAAATCTGTGGGTTTTAAAGTCTCTCGTGTACAACCATTCAAGTGCAATACGGATTACGGAGCAGTCCGGATCGCACATCCGGATGCATCCCCACGTCACCCCTAAGTATTGGCTATCTGGCATGGGGCCGCGACCTCATCTGAGTGCACTGTCGGCGGTCGCTTTGAGAATCAAATGGGGTATGTCGCCGCCATTGTCTTGACCCTTTTCTCATTTCTTTCAATGGCAGCGGTCCGAGAATTGGCCTAACAGGCCTGTCACTGTCAGGTGAAGGCTCTGGCTTGTTGAGTAAGGGGGAAACTCTGACCAAATAAAAGTTCTCGCGCTTATTTGAGAGGAATGACATTCACATTATAGGGTCTGGCCAATGCCTGCACGCTCTCCAGCCAGAGAAGCACAGCAACTCAGAACCAAACAGTTAGAGCATTGGCCCGACCCTGTTCTCATTTCTCGCGTGAGAACTATGGTCAGAAGGGGGGAGGGGGGTCAGAACATTGTCTTGACAGGAACCAAACCTCCACCGAAACAGCTCAAAGGAGAGGGTGCCATTGTACATTGTACAATTTCCGTATATTTCAGTGGTGCTCAGTCATAATTGCCGCCCAAAGAATTTTCCACGACATGCTCTTGGACGGCGCTGCGCGGGCGGCCAATATGACGGAGCACCACTAAAGTGCATTTCAAACGACTTGACCTGAGATTCCTGGAAATTGGAGTATCGCATGTTATATTTACTAAGAGAGATCCTGAATTTCCAGGAATCTCAGGTCAAGTCGTTTGAAACGCACTTTACTGTTTCATGACACCCTCTTTATTGAAAAAAAAGTGAAACGAGAAGGTTTTGCAGCAAAGTTTTATTAAAAATTGTGCACACTTAAGGATACTTAGCGTAAAAACATAGAATGCGTCGAACAAAGATAAATATATATCATGAAAACTGAATACCACATGCTACTAGAACTAATAACCACGTGGGTACCTGTACAGCAGGAACCGACCGAAACAAGTAAACAACCAATCAGAACGCGTTATTTAGGTCACGTGTCCGTCACGTGACTGGTTATCAGCCAATCAGGGACCAGTATTTCCTGATTCGGTCGGTTCCTGCTGTGCAGTACCAGAAACAACTTGTCTTTTTAAACACACAACAAAACTGAGAGTAACACAAAACGAGGTGATCAGTTTTTATCACACGAATTGAGGAGCTGAGACCATGTGATCAAACCGTCACCCTATCAATTCATGTGCAATATTAACGTCTAGAAACACGTACTGATGGATATTTCTTGAAACATACACAGCACGGGGCAGCGCATATATTCTTGCCACTTATGGGGGCGTGTTAGTATTTCTCTCGTTAATATACTCTCTGACAACTAAACTCTGCACTTCAGACTCGTTTTAATTGTAACCTATCAATACTCTGAACAATATTTCTCTTCCTCAAACGTACACATAGACAACAATACTTGGTAGATCATACTCAAAACTGTTGTGTAGTACTTTCACAAAACACTTTCTTAGCGCGTTAATACTCTAAAAACACTCATTCTTATAATTATACGATGATTGATATATCATATTGAGAAAACTGATATTTTATATATTTATATATTGTAAACTAAAAACATATACACGAAAGAGAGATTGTACTAATATTACTATTCGATATTCTACACAAATTCGTCTACAAAGCAATACGTAAAAACAGGAACTAGAGAGATATGTAATACCGAGTAAAACCATTTATATCGTGGAAATACTATGCACTCATTAACGTATATTCTCTGGTTTTGTAAGACACATTAAACATTAACAAACATCCTTATAACATGAACTGATGATTAACAATACCGTCAAACTTCGATTTACCGGGGTTTTTGCACGGTAAATCGAGGTTTGACGGTAACACTCATACTCAAAAGTTACAGCATAGTGAATTGTCTGAAAAAATAGAGCTTAATGTATCATGTGTGTATGTGGGTACTGGTAGGTGAAAAACACTAACAAAAGCGATAATCAAAAATGTGGGAGAGGAATGAAGAGAAATTATATAGTGGGGTGATATTGCATAATCATTTGAAGCTAAATAAATTAGGTTTTAAATTAAATGGGGCCGATATGTAATCATTTCATTATCATTTATCAAAAGTACTGCACTCTGCACCAATAAAACGCAGAGTGAATTACACTGGTAGAACTAATTAATATCATTGTTGCTGTGTTAGTAACAATAGATCTGTCACTATAGAAAGATGCATATATATTATATATATTGTCAATGAAGGATGTTAATAAAAATTTTAAAACTACAAAAACGCTAAAGTTTTAAAAACATGCTTCACAGTTGCTAATAATAAATACTAATTCGGAAAACTTAACTTATACCACGAAAAATAGTAACCTGGAATGAGAGATTCTGAAGCGAGATATTATACGAATATATCACCACTGCAAAAGTTTCACACATAACCAATTGTAGACATCTTCTGCCACGTATTTCCACTACAAGCAATACACCGCAAGACCGATATAATAATTAGCGGCGGAGTGAGAGATGGGATCAGAGGGGTTGTTTTAATCTCCCCTCGACCCCTCTCTCCTTTCTTCAACACACATATAATATGGAAAACACAAATTAGAAGGAGCGGGCAGCACGAGAATAGAGTCCGGAGGGAGGGTTTACTTGGTGTGATTCATCTGGAGCTGGGAGACCATCGTGTAGAGGTTAGATCGGATTTGTTTGGTATTCCGGGAGTACAACTCGAGGGCAGATATCAACTTGCGGACTGGGGGAGAGAATATTAGGAACACGTGGAATTTAGTTGACTACTTTAGTCACACCCAAAGCTAAGCTAGTAACGAGAGACTTGTTCTAACCCTCCAGAGAGAGAGAGAGAGTTAACGTATATTCTCTGGTTTTGTAAGACACATTAAACATTAACAAACATCCTTATAACATGAACTGATGATTAACAATACCGTCAAACTTCGATTTACCGGGGTTTTTGCACGGTAAATCGAGGTTTGACGGTAACACTCATACTCAAAAGTTACAGCATAGTGAATTGTCTGAAAAAATAGAGCTTAATGTATCATGTGTGTATGTGGGTACTGGTAGGTGAAAAACACTAACAAAAGCGATAATCAAAAATGTGGGAGAGGAATGAAGAGAAATTATATAGTGGGGTGATATTGCATAATCATTTGAAGCTAAATAAATTAGGTTTTAAATTAAATGGGGCCGATATGTAATCATTTCATTATCATTTATCAAAAGTACTGCACTCTGCACCAATAAAACGCAGAGTGAATTACACTGGTAGAACTAATTAATATCATTGTTGCTGTGTTAGTAACAATAGATCTGTCACTATAGAAAGATGCATATATATTATATATATTGTCAATGAAGGATGTTAATAAAAATTTTAAAACTACAAAAACGCTAAAGTTTTAAAAACATGCTTCACAGTTGCTAATAATAAATACTAATTCGGAAAACTTAACTTATACCACGAAAAATAGTAACCTGGAATGAGAGATTCTGAAGCGAGATATTATACGAATATATCACCACTGCAAAAGTTTCACACATAACCAATTGTAGACATCTTCTGCCACGTATTTCCACTACAAGCAATACACCGCAAGACCGATATAATAATTAGCGGCGGAGTGAGAGATGGGATCAGAGGGGTTGTTTTAATCTCCCCTCGACCCCTCTCTCCTTTCTTCAACACACATATAATATGGAAAACACAAATTAGAAGGAGCGGGCAGCACGAGAATAGAGTCCGGAGGGAGGGTTTACTTGGTGTGATTCATCTGGAGCTGGGAGACCATCGTGTAGAGGTTAGATCGGATTTGTTTGGTATTCCGGGAGTACAACTCGAGGGCAGATATCAACTTGCGGACTGGGGGAGAGAATATTAGGAACACGTGGAATTTAGTTGACTACTTTAGTCACACCCAAAGCTAAGCTAGTAACGAGAGACTTGTTCTAACCCTCCAGAGAGAGAGAGAGAGAGGGTCGAGCAAGGCACTAGGGCGAGTGGGCTGTTAACAACTTACTGGTATCATCGTTTCCTAAACCATGCACAAGATGAATCTGTCTCCTCAGTTCTACCATTTTCCTGCACGTCTCTGTCAGCGTGTTGATTCGTCCCAGCATGGCTGCTTTTTGCGTGATAGGACGTCGTCCCGCCACCTCAATCCCCTCAATAAAGGACTTAATCTGAAGATTGAATTGGCGTCACGTGAGGACCTCCCTTCTACTGCAGTCTACATCAAATCAAACACTGTCAGACTGTGTGTTCAGACTGCGACAAACAACATTGATATACTGGACTATAAAACTCTATCATACCATAGAGTGAGTGGAATCAGTGTTCTGGATCAACAAGTCCAACTTCACGTGAGATTTAGCTTTAGGGAGCTGGGGTACGGGCTTTTGGAAATCCTTAAACAGTTTGGTGGCAATGAACTCGTACTGAAAAAGAGAGATGTTATTTTGGATCTATGTAGTAGAATAGAGGGTGGGCCTCACTGACAAACAGAAAGGGGGGGGGGTTAAAATATTCTCACAACATGACCTCATTTCCGCGAGAGCGGTAGTCCAACATCTCCAGACTTGATGGCCAGAGTTTTGGGTGTGCACGTGGGCGCGCAGTCAAATGTAGACAGCGCTGTACTTTCAGTGCGCGTGGCCCTCCCAGATGCACGTTTTACGGACAAAGGAGGGCAAGTTTTGAGAGAGAGTGCGATCCTGAATGATTCTTTTTCGCTTTTCGAAAATTTAGAACTCGATTGGGGAGGAAGTGTTTAAACTTGTTACTTTCGTAACCCTCGCTCCGGGTCGCGCAATCTGACAAGTTTAAACATGGTTATAGAGTTGTGAGGGGGGAGGGGTGTCTCACCTTCTTTTCCTCTCGGTTCAACTGTAGCAACTCGCTCCAGCAGGATTCAATAGTGGACAGGAGGATCTTACTATCTGGGGTCATCTGATGGGAGAGAGATCGTGAGATTTCAGGTGATATTTAAATATTCCGCTGTTTGGTCTGGTTCAAACTTAAGTTTTTTAATTTCTCATTTGAGTGAGTGAGAGAGAGAGAGAGAGAGAGAGGGAGAGAGAGAGAGATAGAGAGAGAGACCCCACTGCATCATATATACCTCTGGCTGGTGCGGCTGTGTGTAATCGAAGGGTTGAGCAGAGAAGGACAGGGGCATCTTGCGGTGGTGGGAGAGAGACAGAATGCTGTGTGGTGAGGGAAACAGTTTGTTGGGACTCGCACTTGGCATCCCGTTGTAACTCCTGTAGAAAGGGGATTTTGGTTAGGAACGAGGGATTTAGTTAGGAAAGAAATTTGGGATGCTATCCGGAGTGGAAAGTTCCTGAAGTGACAGGGTCTTATTATTTGATAACATGTTTAGTGGGATTGATGTGATGAGGGTTTCACAGAGAAAAATTACTGAGATAGATTGATCGAACCTATCACACCCTTCCCCCACCCCCCCCTAGGGGTGTCTCGAGTGGTATCACGCCGACTCAGTGCGACGGTAATTGAGATCTTTACAAGTTACAGTACCCGATTAGACACACGGAGATAGGACCTACTAAATTTCTCAAATTGGTTGTGTTCGCTCACAGCGATGATTAAATTTTACAACAGGTTCTTCTCGAGATCGTTTTTATTGGTGCGAACGAGGCGAGAAATAGGAGACGGGAGAGAGAGATAGGAAAAGATAAAGAGAGAGAACAAATTAGAAAAGTGAGGGATAGAAGGAGAGGGACAAGGGTACTTTGAGTAATTACTAATCTGACTTGATGTCTGCAATTTGAACCGTGAAGGAGATGGTGGCTAAAAAGGGACAGAGAGAGAGAGAGAGAGAGAGAGAAGGAAGGGGAGAGAGAAATGAGAGGAGTGATTGACAGATTGGGCTAACACCTTCCCCATGGTACACACACACACACCACGCTAATCGAATGGCCTCCCTCCGTGCTATTTATCACGTGACAAGCGGCCAATCATCCTCCAGGATCCATCCCACGTGACAGTCTGTAGACCAATCAGAGCGCAGGGATTTAGTCACGTGATTGTACGGTACAGCCAATCCGACTGATAGACTACTGCAGTGTCGGACATTATACATGGTATATATATTCAGTGTACTAAAAGGGTCTTCCTCTCTTTGGGGCCGGTCCCATGATAAAGTAGAAGCCCCCCCCCCCTGTGACCGCGGTTTGAAGAGTGCAATTAGTCCTCTCTCCTAACAAAACTCACAAGCATTTATGTAAATTGTGCACTACCCCACCCAGTATAATTACCCCTCGCCCAAAATCTAATATCCACCTTGTTTTGTGTCAAGCTGACCCGGGGCCCTAATCAATCCCTTTTGGGTTCGGGGGGTTGTTATTTTTAACACGCTCACAAAGACTCAAGGGAGTCATTGGATAACAACCTGTCTCAGGCCTCTAGTCAGGGGTAACAAAAAGCATAATATATGATCAGGGTTAACATGTTAATATGGCCAGGGTTACCATGTTAACTGAAACCGCTTACCTCTGGTCAGGGAAGGGTAACATGTTTTGCTCCATCACCTTCCTCCTCATTATGCTCTGCTGTAA
>AVPN01000316.1:31279-43055 GCA_000695325.1 Pleurobrachia bachei | reverse complement strand
AGATAGATAGATAGATAGAGAGAGAGAGAGATAAAGAGAGAGATAATGAGAGAGAGAGAAGTAGAGATGGAAACATCGACACCATTGATTCACGGGAGTCTGTGTATGTAGATATCCTTGAAGTATGGAGAGAATGAAAGTCAACACAGAGAGGATGATAGAGAGAGAAAGAAAAGGAACACAGAGAGAATGATAGAGAGAAAGGTCGATTGACCTCCATTCTGTCTCCCCTCTTGAGCTTGATTAATACGCGACGGACTAGTGTGGGTAGCTTTTATCCCTATTATGGCAGTCTCTCCCTCTCTCTCTCTCTCTCATTTACCTCACCACCGCTCCCCCACCGTCCCCCTATTGCAGGTAAAAGGGCTTATTCAGAGAGAAAATATTTTCGAAAATGAAGAAAACAAAAAAAAGGGGCCGTAATAAAATGGTGCGAATATACCTAAAACCGAACAGATCATTCGACTAGCATGATAGAAGATATTAAAATTAAAAAGGGAACATTTTCGGTACAATATTAAAAATGGAACATGTTACTTACAGTGCACTTCCAACTGGGGTGGGTGACTTGATTGGATCATCATCAAACAATTGAGATAGGATGTTGTGGGCAATGTGTTCACTGTTCCCGTTAGCTCCCCACATCTGGTATCCGCTACTGAAGATATCAGCCTGAAAATAAAACAGAGTGTTAGTTGGTGGTATATTTGGGATTTCAAACTTAGGGAGAAAGACAGGCCGGATATATTTCATGGCATATGGGCGGGGGTAGGGAGAGAGATGGGTATAACGGAAGAATAAACTACTACAGACAGTTCCTGCGCATGGATAAACATAATAAGGGGGGGGGCTACTGAAGCTGCTACTCGGTATGTACCATGACTATCAAAACACACCGCCCTCTTCAACAACCCATATTATCATTCCTCCCCTCTCCTACTAAAGCCTAAAGGGGCCCAATCTCCTAGGTATATCTCTGTATCATTACATCATTGGTAGTAGGCTGACATGTGATGATGGATGTGCACAACTTTTGTTGCTACATGTGTGTGGGTGAGCGTATAGACGGGAAATAGGGGGTGGCTGGCCCCCCAAAATAGTAGGAGACATTTCTCGCCGCTTTGTACCCCTCCTTCTCTCTCTAAATATCTCATTTGGCCTCTTCCTACAACACTCACTATAATCCCTCTCTATCTCCCTCCCCACATAGTAATTACACCCTATGCGGGTAACACCACCAAACGTACTTAGTGCGACAGACAAAGAGAGAGAGAGAAAGAGAAATAGATAGAGATAGTGAGAGAGAGAGAGAGAAAGTGAGGGAAGACTTATGATCATATTGTTGTGCGTGTATGCAGTGCAGTGAGCTGTAGTTTACCCGAGCGATACTACAGGTGATAGTGCGAGATTTTAGACGGGGTCCAGCTGGCACGAAAAGCTCATCTCTGAGCTCCCCCCATTGGGACTGACGGGTGAGGAAAGAGAGAGAGAGAGGGGGATAGAGATAGAGAAAGAAATCAGTATCATAAGACAGTACACGGTTGTCTAGTACATTTAGTATGGCTCGGTTGAAAACGGAAGAAGAAAGAGGATGGAAAGATGGTGAGAGATATAACATGATTGATCTAGTTTACGGAGACGTGAGACTGGGAGTTGACACAGCAAAAAGTTACTCATGTTGTCACACCAAGTGAAGAAGAGAGAAAGGAAGAGAGAGAGAGAGAGAGAGAGTGAGAGAGAGAGAGAGAGAGAGAGAGAGAGAGAGAGGGGAGAGAGGAGGGTGACTTGTTGAATATAACTCTTACACAAAAACCACCATGTTGCTGGACTAAACTGACTAAACCCAATAACCATAAAACCCTTCTACTTTTCCCCTCTCATTCGCCTACTTTTTAAAGAGTGGCGGGAGATCAAGAGTGGGAGAGGCGAGCTAATGATTGATTCCCCTCAGGGCTAATAAACATGCTCCAAACATTATGCGTGTTTATAGCCCTCAGGGGCTAGAGGGAGGTCTCGGGTCACCATCCCCAAAATGAAGTTAGAGATGGGGAATAAAAGTAAGATGGCCGGGGGTTAGGAAATGAAAGTGAGAACTGAAAAGATGGGGATTGCAATTGAAAAGAGTGAGATCTAGAGAGGTGGGGGTTGGAAAATGAAGGCACCTAGGGGTTTGGAGAAAAGAAGAAAACTGTTGTCCCGATTGACCCTATAATAATAGGGGAGGAGAGAGAAGACTGGTTACACACTTATAATAACAGATCACACCTGTTCCCTGCAAGTGTTCCTTTGAGTAGCACACACACACACACGCAGACAGTGTAGCAGCAGTGAGTGCCCCTATATTTCGCTATCTCACTTCCCGGCCCCCTCTCGACTCTCTTAGCAACCTTTTTAAGTAGACACACAGCTGTCAAGTAAATTTATTGTCAACCCCCACCAACACACAGTGCATCATTCCCTCTCTCTATCCAATCAGGTGTTCTAATAACAATGCAGTTATCCCCGGCTCCAGTCAGCTGGTCAGACCCCCACCGAACCCCTGCCCAGGGGAGTGCAACACCATGAGTTACTCCCCAATCACAACGGAGCCTACTTCTTTTCACCGCCGCCGCCGCAGAGACGACTGAGACCACCGAAAGGTAATACGAAACATTGGCATGCAATATCTGACAGCGATTAAACCATATATGGGATACCCCCCTTCTCTCGATGAAACACCACCACCACCCCCCACACTGCTCTAGCCACTCAATCTCCTAAAGATGTCTTTCAATCTCTCTTTCCCTCTCTCTCTCTCTCCCTTTATTCCTCTATCTCCCTCTCCCTATCTCTCTCTCTTATCTGACTGGAGTGAGATGTGCTTTACACACACAAGGTTCAATCATAGGACCACTGTACTCTACTGCAGGATATTATATCAGGAGCGTCATATCACGTGTATTTACGGAGCAAGCCAGACGGGATGGAGGGAGGAGGGAGAGAAAAGGGAGAGATATGAAAAAAGAAAGAGAGAGATAAGAGAGAGAAAGAGGAATAGAAAGAGGGAAAAAGAAGAGAGAGGGAGAGAGAGGAAGGGGAATATAGTACAGATCTGCGGTCATCACTCCCTTTGGGACACCTAGGTAGCAAGCATAAACATAAGAGAGAGGGAAATGACAGAGAAAAAGAGGGGACAGAGGGTGTGTTCCTAATTCCATTACCCCAGAAAGAGAGGGTGGGTGAGTTGAAAGACGATCTAATTTCACGCCCAATTTGCTATCAAGTGGGTGTGGAAGGAAACCTTTGACTGTCAGTGACACCGGAAACGGGAAACACTTTCTCCCCCCTTAGTGAAACCTGTCAAAACTCTCAATCACCTAAATACACCCCAAAATAATAAAGAAACCCCAAATGGCTGAGAGATAGGTTTAGATGTGATTTGGGCGGGGATTTATGTGGTAATATATGAACAATGGAGATGAGGAATAATACATTGCACCAACATACACTTATAGAAGAAAGAGGGTGTCTGAGAGAGAGAGATAGAAAGAAAGAAAGGGAGAGAAAAAAAGAGAGGGGGGAGAGTCCCCTGAGGTATTGTGTACAATTCGAGCTAGCGGAAACATACACATTGATTGGAATCAACAACTAAGGTAGAGAACCGGGAAATAAAAAAGATAGAAAGATACTTAGAAAGATAGAAAGATAGAGGTTCACTTTACCTTGTCACCGTCGAAGCTTTCATCAGAGGGTTCATCCTGGGGGCTGGAACAGTATCCTGAGCTGATTGAACTGGTACCACTGAACATACTTTTCAACTGAAGAGATATTAAAATCAGTATTTGGGGCGAGATATAATTGCCTGGCTAGACTTTGTTTCGGAGGGTTAGAACATAACAAGATGAGATATATCCCCTAAAACGTGTTCTATTTGAGTGAACGAAGGTCATATCAGTATGTGGTCGACAGATCTTTCTTCAAAAAAGGAATATGTTGATACGAGTATTGAGTAGGTTGATTAGTTCAGATTAGCGATGTAAACAGATAAGAGAGATAAGAAGAGGGAAATGTATATTATGATGGTTTAGGAAATATCAGATTTAGTAAAATACCCATTATGGGCTGGGGTTGACCATTTTATGCAAAGGAATATATGTGCCTCAAGAGAGAACGATAGGAGGAAAAGATACTCAAACAGAGAATTAGAACTGTAGCAGAGTTTTAAATAGAAATGGGACTAAACTTCAGAAAAACATCAAAAACATACACTTACATCACTGGTAAAGGTGTCTGGTGACAAACTTTGTTGACTGGCTGCAGTGAGCATCATGGTGAAACAAAAGAGCGAGCGAGAGAAAGATTAATTTGCAACCCCACTGAATCCGGAGGACCATATGCTGTCATCCAACGCGACTTTTCGCGCCCTTCCACTCCAGTCGACGTTCTTTGCTCGATATGCGCGCTATAACGTGATTTGCGCGTTTGATTTGCGCGGCTTAAATTTGAAATTTTGAGTTTTTGAATCTTGAAATTTCAGAATTTCCAAACTCACAGACTTGACTTTTTTCCTCAGTTCACACATTTTAAACTTTAGTTTCGTTCGACTGTTATCATGAAGGTAAGGCCACAACTTGAACTGCCTAGGCTCGATTGATTCTATCAAGACTTAAGAATGCCCCACCTATGAAACTGGCCCTAGTATTATGGTCCTTTATATTTATTCTAGGTTAAATGTTTCCTGCCATGATGAAATAACTCTGGTTTATTAAGAGTCTCAAGGCCCTCTAAATCCCTTTTACACAATCGCCACTCCAATCTTTCTCCCATGCACTATTAAAGTCTCTTGATTCGGTGCCTTTATCCCCTGCAGTTGTTTTTATGACTGAAGGCTACAGCAGGCGCTATATTAACTGACTTCCTAATACTTACCTGTATTTTACAGTGCTGAGTTTCGCTGATTTCGAACATTATTAACTCCCAAGACAACGTTTGTCTTCCACCCTTTCAATACATCCATCTAACCCCTCTTCTCTCTCCCACCAGTGTTCTCGATTTGGTTGTTGTGAAGAAGGGAGATAACGAGATTCCCGGACTTACCGACACCACCGCCCCCCGACGTCTCGGGCCCAAGAGGGTTGGCAAGATCAGGAAGCTGTTCGCTCTCTCCAAGGAGGACGATGTCCGACAGTACGTTGTCCACCGACCCCTCCCCGAGAAGGAGGGAAGGAAGCCCAAATCCAAGGCCCCTAAGATCCAGAGGCTCGTTACCCCTGTCCGAATCCAGAGGAAGAGGAGGGTTATTGCTGAGAGGAGGCAGAGGACTGAGAAGAACAGGGTCGATGCTGCTGCTTATGCCAAGCTCCTCGCCCAGAGGCAGAAGGAGAAGCGACAGGCGATCCTTTCCAGGCGACGATCGAGCAACCGAACCTCTACTTCTTCCGCTTAATTTATTATTGCGATTTTGAAGTTTTTATTTACCAGATCACGAGTTTAATTTTGTTTAAAATGGGTCTGAAAATATGGAACCACGGTGGCAATGGTTTCTTGAACCCGTGAAGCAGTCATATCAATGCATTGAGATGGATAGATGGTGCTCCAGCCCTTATGACGTCATTTTAGCACGCGCAATTCTAACGCCGCGCACAAAATTAGTTTATCCGTGCGCGCTCGAATAAACTTTAAATTCGTGATCTGAAGTTTTCGCCAAAACTTCTGGATTTTCAGTTCCAGACTTTAAATCGACCGCTTTGCGTCTACCCTCCTCGAATTGTAGGGATTTAAGGTGTTGTCTATATCTTCGAGTATCAGCAATACTGTTCTCCCACAGTCATGCAACTTTTGCTGACTGAACAGCTCAGGGAGTTCCTCCTAGCCAATTCCGACTACCTCGTCAAGGATCCTAGCACAACTCACATTGAATATGCGGACCTCAAGAGAGTCTGGAAACAAAATACCCCCGATATTTCATTCTACAGCCTTCTCAGGGGAACGGAACTGACATGGAAGACGTTGTATCCGAAACAGAAAGAGAAAACTCCAGAAGAAATGGAAAAATATCAGAACAAGCTCCGAAAATTGGAGTACAGTCAGCTTACAAAGAACATGGAGAAGAAAGATGATGGTTTCTTTGGGGTAAGCATACGGATTTGTCGATCTTGAGAAGCGACATCAATTCACGACAAACAGACAGACAGATGACCGACTGCCGGACAGACTACAGATCTTCTGACAGTATATTTCCTCCAGGGGTCGCACAAGCGGGAAATCAGCACTGTGGCGAATTGTTTAGTAACAGTACTGGGGATGTTTATAGCATTCTACGCAATGACCAGCTCTATCGGTTGCAAACCTGTTACATGCATTTGTTCAGGACTGACAGCAGCGCTTGTTATTAGTGTTATTGAACTTTACTACCTCCTTAGATCTATATAATTTATTACTTTTATCGTATTGAAATGTAATCCAATTTTTACATGTGTGTGTGTGAATTCAATCTTTTGAAACTTCAGTCTTTAATTTGATTAAAGCTCTCTAACCCCGACCTTGTTTTGTGACCTCATCACGATCTATTATTCCAATCTAGATATGTGAGACACAGGCTATGTGATGTGAGAGGATCACGTAACAATGACTACTCTCCGTAGGAACTTGTAAGTGGCGGGCCTACACAAACATACATACACACACGTCACACAATATCCCGCCTCCAGAACTATTTCTCAAATGAACCTTCAATAGGAAGATAATTTAACGGACAACATAGGTTTATTCCTATCTCTTTATTTGCTCCCAAATTTCCACGAAAGTCGAAACCCGACGACAAAAAATGAACATCTCACCAGGAAGAACACGGTCAATAACTACTCGGACGTCTCTGACAATTTCACGAGAAGGCCGCGCGCGCATTTTACAAGTTCATTCCAAGGACCAAGTTTGGATTTGTTCAGACTGTCTTTGAGATTATGAACACAGTCCCCGATCTGTTTTCAATCAACTTACTAAATCTATCTATCATCCTCTAACCCCCTCTCTCTCTTTTGCAGGGATACATCCTAAAGATCACCGGAGGAAACGATCTCCAGGGATTCTGTATGATGCAGGGTGTTCTCTGTAACATCAGGGTCAGGCTGCTATTCAAGGATGGTATGCCCAATTACACCATGAAGAGGAAGGGCGTCCGAAAGAGGAAGTCTGTCAGGGGATGCATCGTTGATTCTCAGCTTAGGTGGGTACAAAATAAAATGCATTTTGCGCCTTTATCCCCTTCAGTTGTTTTTATGACTGAAGGCTACAGCAGGCGCTATACTAACTGACTTCCTAATACTTACCTGTATTTTACAGTGCTGAGTTTCGCTGATTTCGAACATTATTAACTCCCAAGACAACGTTTGTCTTCCACCCTTTCAATACATCCATCTAACCCCTCTTCTCTCTCCCACCAGTGTTCTCGATTTGGTTGTTGTGAAGAAGGGAGATAACGAGATTCCCGGACTTACCGATACCACCGCCCCCCGACGTCTCGGGCCCAAGAGGGTTGGCAAGATCAGGAAGCTGTTCGCTCTCTCCAAGGAGGACGATGTCCGACAGTACGTTGTCCACCGACCCCTCCCCGAGAAGGAGGGAAGGAAGCCCAAATCCAAGGCCCCTAAGATCCAGAGGCTCGTTACCCCTGTCCGAATCCAGAGGAAGAGGAGGGTGATTGCTGAGAGGAGGCAGCGAACTGAAAAGAACAGGGTCGATGCTGCTGCTTATGCCAAGCTCCTTGCCCAGAGGCAGAAGGAGAAGCGACAGGCTATCCTATCCAGGCGACGATCGAGCAACCGAACCTCTACTTCTTCCGCTTAATTTATTATTGCGATTTTGAAGTTTTTATTTACCAGATCACGAGTTTAATTTTGTTTAAAATGGGTCTGAAAATATGGAACCACGGTGGCAATGGTTTCTTGAACCCGTGAAGCAGTCATATCAATGCATTGAGATGGATAGATGGTGCTCCAGCCCTTATGACGTCATTTTAGCACGCGCAATTCTAACGCCGCGCACAAAATTAGTTTATCCGTGCGCGCTCGAATAAACTTTAAATTCGTGATCTGAAGTTTTCGCCAAAACTTCTGGATTTTCAGTTCCAGACTTTAAATCGACCGCTTTGCGTCTGCCCTCCTCGAATTGTAGGGATTTAAGGTGTTGTCTATATCTTCGAGTATTTCGTTATGACAAGAGGGTGTCAGTACGTTGAAAACGACTGACTTGTCGAGAGGGAGTTCCTCCTAGCCAATTCCGACTACCTCGTCAAGGATCCTAGCACAACTCACATTGAATATGCGGACCTCAAGAGAGTCTGGAAACAAAATACCCCCGATATTTCATTCTACAGCCTTCTCAGGGGAACGGAACTGACATGGAAGACGTTGTATCCGAAACAGAAAGAGAAAACTCCAGAAGAAATGGAAAAATATCAGAACAAGCTCCGAAAATTGGAGTACAGTCAGCTTACAAAGAACATGGAGAAGAAAGATGATGGTTTCTTTGGGGTAAGCATACGGATTTGTCGATCTTGAGAAGCGACATCAATTCACGACAAACAGACAGACAGATGACCGACTGCCGGACAGACTACAGATCTTCTGACAGTATATTTCCTCCAGGGGTCGCACAAGCGGGAAATCAGCACTGTGGCGAATTGTTTAGTAACAGTACTGGGGATGTTTATAGCATTCTACGCAATGACCAGCTCTATCGGTTGCAAACCTGTTACATGCATTTGTTCAGGACTGACAGCAGCGCTTGTTATTAGTGTTATTGAACTTTACTACCTCCTTAGATCTATATAATTTATTACTTTTATCGTATTGAAATGTAATCCAATTTTTACATGTGTGTGTGTGAATTCAATCTTTTGAAACTTCAGTCTTTAATTTGATTAAAGCTCTCTAACCCCGACCTTGTTTTGTGACCTCATCACGATCTATTATTCCAATCTAGATATGTGAGACACAGGCTATGTGATGTGAGAGGATCACGTAACAATGACTACTCTCCGTAGGAACTTGTAAGTGGCGGGCCTACACAAACATACATACACACACGTCACACAATATCCCGCCTCCAGAACTATTTCTCAAATGAACCTTCAATAGGAAGATAATTTAACGGACAACATAGGTTTATTCCTATATCTTTATTTGCTCCCAAATTTCCACGAAAGTCGAAACCCGACGTGAAAAATGAACATCTCACCAGGAAGAACACGGTCAATAACTACTCGGACGTGCAATGTAAGGTGAGAGAAGCGACGTGCAACGAGCCATGGGGACCCGCAACAACCCTTATGACAGAAATCTCCGATGCAACTTATGCTGTGTAAGTTTGAACAAGTAAAGTTAGTTTCGTGCTCAGTGTAAATAATTCAGGTAGTGCAATTGTGACAGTTATATTGGATATACCGTGAAGAAAGCAGAAAGTGAAGAGAAGAAGAGAGACAAGGGTGAGAGAGAGATAAAGAGAGGGAGAGAGAGATACATGCTACATTAGATTAGTTGTGGCCTGTAATAACACACTACGTTACATGTCGAATTGTTGACTGATCTACATCAATCATCATCACATCATCATCGTGTATTTTGTACATTCTTCACTCTTTAGAACTTTTAGATCTCTCACTATTTATTTTTTTTGGGTTACTTAGCCACACGCTGAGCAAACCACATACCACCCGGTACATACCACCCGGGTATGGGTAACTATGGCGCTAAGCTCCCCCCTTTCTCTCACTATATCGCACTATCGTTCATGTAACTCTGAGCATCTTCATAATAGAACAGTGAGCCATGTTAGACAATAGCAGAAAAGTTTGTTTGTTTATTGCATGCCTAGAGAACTGCAGTACACAGCTAAACACACACACCGAAGCAAGGGCGGGTTATCCTTCCTTCAGCTTGAACTAATTATCCATTAGAGTAATGGAACAGTTATGTAGATCTGCATTATATTATCAATTAGCCGACATATTACTAGACACATTATTAAACAGTATGTATTTTTCTGCAAACACATTGCCAGGGTGTGTCACAATGTGTACAACTGTCACTGTGTACTGTGTACTGTGTGTGTTAGTTCCTGCTGACCAATTTTAGGAGAGTATTAGATGATCACAATTATACAACAACCTGAGCACACAGCTTGTGCTTTTGTCTGGCTATTTTATACATTACATCAACATGGTATGGTAACCAGAGTCGAGTTAAAATGTTTGTGTATGTGACCACTTATTGACTGCAAAGTTATTTGTGGGAATGTGTGAGACATTGTGTGTGTGTGCACTGTGCAGTAGGGCGTGACACAGTGTGTGTATGAACAGATAGCTATAATAGGTTCAATGTGAAACATCCAAAGTGTCAAGTTACGTCTACTAAGGATTTGTGATGATTGTGATTGTATAGTGTATTGTTCTCGAAGTAATGTTCAGTAAAGTGTGTATCTCATACCCTGCAAAATTATCAAGGAATCCCTTAGCTTAGGGTGAGGCTTGGGACCGTACTTGGCTGGTTGTCCCTACTGTCAGTGTATCTCTAACACAGCTCTACATATTTCAGTGTCGAGTTTGCCGAGATAATGTCTGTATTATGGAAGCGACTAAATGATCACGGGAAAAACTGGAGACATGTATACAAGGTTTGTTATATTCTAACCCTTCTTTACGGAGCTCGAGAAAAATGGGGTCGAGCTAGGCAATACAAGGTATCTCAGGAGGAAGAGTGAGATCGAATTACTTGAATTACATTTACATTAGAATTCCATGTTCCACATAATATTCACCCGCTCATTCAGCGATACACCTTTTTCTAAATTCAAACTATCCCTCAGGCGCTGCTAGTGATGGATTTCATTATTAAACGAGGCTCTGAAAGGGTAGCTCAGCAGTGCAAGGAACAGATCTATTTTCTTCTAACGCTTCAAGATTTCAGGTAGTTATTAGTTTTTTAGATAAAATTAGTGCCCTTTACCGAGATCCAAACAGCTGTTTCTAAGCTGTTAATTTCATCCCCTTCGAAGTCCCCCATCTCCCTACCTGCTACACGTTATATCTAGCTGGTTTCCTTCCACACAGGTTCATTGACAAAGATGGAAAAGATGTTGGAGGGAGTGGTAAGTAGTAACATAGGGGTCTGTTTTGGGCTGTTTTCAATAACACATTTCCAATTTTCAAACCAACTCTGCAGCACCCCAACTCTATTTTGCTCTTTTGTCTCAGTTATGTATTACATTACTTTTACGTGTGTAAGATTATATTAATATCTGATGAGTATAAAGATGCGAAAATTTGACTGTCGGACAGTAATGTGTGAAATTAGTCACCTGTGTGTGTCATAGAGAGAAAAAGATAGAAAGAGAGAAAGAGTGAGTCTCTCTCTTCCTCTCTCTGTTTCTATCTTTCTATGATCTATCTCTATCTATCTCTCAGCTCTATTTGTCTCTTTCTCGCTCTCTCCTCTTATTCCCTCTCAGAGAATGATCATGATTAAGACTTAATATATCACTGCAGAACTGTATTTAGTCATTATGTATCCTGGTATTGCCATGTTACAACAAGAATACCATTGTACGTGTTTTGTCGCATTACGTAACACGCTTAGTCGCAGGGCGGGGGTGCTGCAGTCGTGTCTCACAAATGTCACACTCACTTCTCCCTAATATATCGCCGACCCGGTAATCGCGCCGAACGCAGTTATCCTTTCGAAAGTTAGCAGTTGTCAGTGTTGACCTTGGCTCAAATGCGCGCACCAGTCTTCCAGCAGCA
>AVPN01000316.1:0-29736 GCA_000695325.1 Pleurobrachia bachei | reverse complement strand
CCCCCCCCCAATATCAACTATCTAATCCCTAATCCCGAGACCCTCAATAGGTTTACAAGTGGTAGGGCTAGTTCCAGTACCCAGCAACAACACCTCCACACCTCTCCCTCACAACAGCCCGGACCCTCGGAACCCCGGCTCAGTGACGCCATGGAGAAAGCGAGGCCCTCTGATAGAGACGAAGAAGCGTTACAGATAGAGTTAGCTCTGGCAATCTCCAAAGAAGAGGCAGACAAAGAGTGAGTATAACAGAGTATACAGTGGGGGGTAAAGTCACACCTACACATATCTAGAAGTTAGAACCCTGAACGCTGATTCTTGTTAGGATTGGGACATGGTTAGGTCCACCAATATACCGAGACCCTAAGATACATAATAAGTTTGGCTTAACCCCAATCTGTGGGGGCGTGTGTTTGGCATTAGTTGTGTAAGCTTGTACATCTATGTAAACTAACTCTCTTTTGCTGTACTTTACATCATTATGAACACATCAACTAGAAACTTCCTTTCCAGAAAACAACAAGACGATGCTGACATAAGAGCAACACTGGAACGCAGCAGGACAGAAGCCCAAATAGAGCAACCAACTCTGCTGTCCCTCTCCCGACAGGCCCCTCCACCTCCACCACCCCCGACCTACAAGGACGCATTGGACCCCTGGGGCATGCCCGTACAAGATCCACCCACTAATGATCCCTGGGGTGGAGCACCATCGTCATGGCAACCACAACCAGAACCGGTATACACCCAACCAGCACCCTTCACTCAACCGTCTCTGTTGGATACCTCCCTGGACAATGTGATTGCTGGTGGTCATCCTCACCTCTCATCGCCCCCACCCCCAGGCCATGAACTAATGTTGTCTGATCCTTGGATGAACGGGAATACTGGAAATGTGAACAGTGGTGGTCTTCTACAACCCTCAAACAGGTACTGTAACTGATAAATATTGTTGAATATCAACTCAACAAGATAAATATGTAATCTAGTTTTTTACTTGCTTGACCCTCTCTTGTCACTTCTGTTACACAAGTTATTGCCCTAAATATCTCTCCACTAATTTCAGTAACATGACGGGTGGAGGACAGATGGACCTGCTAGCAACAGGAATGCACGACTTTGATCCATTTTCACCTCAAGGAGGTAGGAGGGGGTGAGGTGCCGCTCCACATGGCAGGTGGTGGTCTTTCCTCATCTCCATCAAAACCTCTGACCCTCCCCTACAAGATGAACACAATCCTAGATACCCGGGCTAAGCAGCTGGTTAACATTGATAACCTCATCTCTAATCCGAGTCCTGCAGGGTATGTGTGCAGGGTGGAGTTTTGTTCCTTACCCACATCTTGATTATTTTAACCCGACCTCTATTTCTGAAGTGCAGGGTGTTTTGTTCCCCAATCTTGATCTGATCTCTAGGCCCAATGCAATATCTGAGTGGGTCATCTGATTACAATAACCGTCTTTCTAACACCCCCTCCCTTTCAGAACGGGCAACACTAACCCATTCGGGCCAGCTTCTACCACATCTCGTCCAGCCCCAACTGCGGGGTCTGTATTCAGTGGGACAAGTACCAACCCCTTCCTAAATACCAACACTGCAGCTCCAACACCATCACTAAACCAACTCCGGGAGTCGGGGACCGGGTCAAATGGAAGCAGTCCAATACCACCAACTGCTACCAATCCGTTTTGTTAGATATATATATATTCTCTCAGTTTTGTATATCCCATCGTTTTTTATTATTTTAGGAATATATATATGTACTGCTATAATATATATCTGATATATACAAATAATACATGTCTTGGTGTGAGAGATAAAGAGTCTGAGACTATACAATGAAAGAAGGACAGTTTTTTGGTGTATATTGTTCCCTGCTTGTAGGGCGCGAGCAGTTAATAAATTTGAGGTAGTTGCTGAAGCCGAAACTGTGTAATAGATTGTGAGACACTTATATTCACTGTCTGGCCCGCGGCTGGGGCAAAAGTCTAGCCCAGCCGCGGGCCAGACAGCACAACCCTTCAACAACAAGGAGACTCTCTCCCCTGATATTTACAAGGTGCTAGTTGAGAAATTTGTGTGATTTATATAGACGTAAGAAAAATATCTTGTGCAAACATTGGTCATCCAACGTGTTTAAATTTGTTCAATAAAAGTAAATTCTCCATTGAATCGTGTTCCCAACGATGTTCAGTCGAGGGCTGTCAGGCGGCTGGCGGGGCACTGTCGCCTGTTTTGATTCTCAAAGTGGGCGACAGTGCGCTCGTATCGTCGGCGGCGCCAGAAAGGTCTGGGCTCACTGTCTCCCCCGTTTTGACAAAATCAAGACTCGGGCTGCAGACGGCGGCGCACTGTCTTGGAACCCAAAAAATTGAGATTTTACTGTTCGGAATTAGAGGATATAATCCCAGGCGGAAATCAAATACCTCCTAGCCCCATAGTATGGGGCTATGAGGTCGAATTGAAAGGGGTTAGGAGGTCGAATATAGTTGTATGGCAGGGGCTAGAACGTCGAATAGGAAAAGTATTCGACCTCCTAGCCCCATCTGTCAGAGCATTGGCCTGACCCTATTCCCACTTCTCGCGGAGCACGCGAGAACTGTGGTCAACGCATTGGCCTGACAGAGCCCCATGCACTGTCAGGCCAATGCTCCGCGTGCAGAGAAGCGAGAATTGGGTCAGGCCAATGCTCTGACAGCCCATAACTTATTCGACCTCCGAACCTCATACACCTATTCGAGACCACAGAGTCCGTCGAAAATTACCAAACCCTTGGGGAGAACCGAGAGAGGGTCGAACAAGGCAAATTCAAACCAGCCCCATGACTTCTGCCAAGCAGGTGTTCACTTGTCGCTTCCTGTCCAGCGAATACGTGTGCCTTATCTTACAATGCATACGAATATGTTCTTCACTGATACCCACTTCTCTTGTCTGCCTCTTTCCCTGCCTCATACCCTATCTCACTCCCTCACTTTCCAGCAGGCAAAAGGAGTCGCGTTACAAGCATGTGACGAGCCGGCGGTGTGCATTTTATCAGTTTTACTTGGCTGTGTGCGTTGTTCAGGTGCAGTTTTTGTGTGAAGGTAACAAGTCACCTACAGACATTCCAAGTCACCTAAGGACATCCCAAGTCATCTACAAGTCATCTAATTCTAAAGACATCCCAAAAGAGAGCCTGAGAGAAGGAGAGGGGATGACGTCACTTGAGGATAATGAGATGACGGTGTCAGGGAGCACCCGGTATTCCCTGAACGTCGGAAAAGAGTGAGTTGGTTGGAGTGAGTTGGTTAGAGTCTAATGATCGTTTAGGAGTGTAAATTAGATTCCATAACGGTATCAATCTCCAAAGTTCCACTCTCTGCCCGAGCAGCTGCCGCTGCACCCGTTACCCTTGTTGAGTAAGGGATGGAGGAGGTTCACCCTCACCCCTTACTCAACAACTTAACCCAGCAACTTGCTCTGAATTAACACTCCCATTCCCAATCTACAGATGTGTGATAGTGGGAGCAGTAGTGTTCAGTGTTGTCCTGAATGTGGCCCTAATTGCTACCGTCGGGGTCCTGGGACGGGACAAGGCAGCCCACCATCACGTGAGTTCAGTGAACTACTTGACTTTGTATTTCATCCCTATCCCTTTATCTCCCTCACCGATCCCGTCCCTTTCTCCCTCGACGATCCCATCCATTTCTTGGGCACGTCGCGCCCCTCATGTTCGGGCAAATCCATTTCGCTCTCAGCCTCACAAATGTCAAATATCATCCCTATCCCAGAGCCCGTGTCAAAGTGCAGCTTGTATTGAAACAGCGGCAGCAGTGGCAAATAGTCTCAACACATCCCATCCTGCATGCAGGTTAGTACAATGGTTGGATCCATTGCATCCTATATTCGCTTCGCGAATAATAGGATCCCGCCCTGTCCACTGCATAAACTCGCGTGCGCGCAATAAAAGCACACTTTTCAGCAGTGAGAGAGCTCAGATGAGAGAATTCGCGCGCTACAGACCATTTAGGAGGCCTTTTTATCTGACCTAACACTACTCAAACGTCAAGTATCGCTTCATTTCGCATCGTGATGAATCGGCGGGTATTTTCCCATACTCACAAGACCATGACGATTCACCCAGTACCCGCAGATTGTCCGAGAACAGCGTAGGAGCTTGCAGCCAGGGCTTTAAAGATTGGTCATGTTTAGCGTCAATTTTGACCCACTATTCCTCAAATACATTTATGAGTTAACGATCAACTCTTTTTTAGAGAATTTCTAAATTTTGGACATGTCTGAAATTATATACAGGTAGCACCCCGCTAGGAAATGAACCTATTCACGCTTTTACCCCTCTTGTTGAACTAAGGGGTGTTAAATGAAGCTTTAGGGACCCGTTAGTGAAGAAATAAGGTAGTTTGTTCCTAACTTTTCATGATTTCACGGCTGTCAGCTATAGCGGGAGCCTCCAGACCACTTACTAATTATAAACAAAGCTTGAATACCATTACAAACTAGTGTAATCCAAGCAAAGAGCAATTAAGTTACCATACTGTGCCGAAAAATTAATTTTCATAAAATGGGATACCAGTTTTTTGGTGAAATGGGATATCCCATTTTCGTTAAAAATGGGTTTCCCATTTTGCCAAAATAAAATTCCGCTGCAAATTTTCAGGGTAATATGGGATAGTGCCAGATCTCCGTTATGGAGCATTCGTTGAGTAAGTTTTGGTGGTAGTGTGTTAGCTTGGTCCAAATAAGACACACCTATGAAGACGGCGTGACTTTATTGTCATATGGAAAAAAATTATGGCCGAAAGTTGTTAGGTATCCCATATTACCTGTGGCTCCCCTACTCAAAGTAATCAAAATATTGGATCCATTGCATCCTAACTTTTCATGATTTCGCCCTGTCCACTGCATGAACTTGCGTGCGCGCAATAAAAGCACACTTCTCAGCCGTGAGAGAGCTCAGATGAGAGAATTCGCGCGCTACAGCCCATTTAGGAGGCCTTTTTATCTGACCTTGCACTACTCAAACGTCAAGTATCGCCTCATTTCGCATCGTGATGAATCGGGGGGTATTTTCCCATACTCACAAGACCATGACGATTCACCCAGTACCCGCAGATTGTCCGAGACCAGCGTAGGAGCTTGCAGCCAGGTCTTTAAAGATTGCTCATGTTTAGCGTCAATTTTGACCCACTATTCCTCAAATGCTGATACTCGCGGGTATTTTCCCTAAAACTACAGACAATTATCTGTCAGGAGCAACAAACGAGATGCAAATCGGTTCAGTAGTTCCTTGCAGCCAGGTCTTGGAACAAGTTTACCCTAAAATCAATAACTGAGCGGAAGCCTGTATGTGAGATCGATCTCGGTCGCTGCGCGACCTCGATCTCACTCAGGCTTCCATGTAGCCAAGTACAATGGCACTTGTTGAGTTACTCAACAAAATGATACGGTACTAACTGAACACAAATTGGTTCATGCAGATCAAGATACACCGGGAAACCAAGTTTACTTTGTTGTTTGTGGCTTATCCCTTTTACTTTCAGTATCAAACTTAATCAATGTCTAAACTCTAATATCCTTGCAGTGATTTCTACGAGTATAGTTGTGGTGACTACAAGCTACACCACGACACTGAGGAGGGTAGTTACAGTTACACCGTGTGGACTGATCTACTGGAGACATACAGCAAACGAATGAAGGTATGGGTGATGATGTTGAGATTTGAGATCTTTGAGAGCATTGTCATGACCATATTCCCATTTCTGTCACAAGAACAGCGGTCAGAGTATTTGCCTGACAAGATGAAATTCATCATACTGTTTGGGGTGGGTTGAGATCTCCAACGATCTATGAATGACAGTAACAATTCCTTGACCCCTATAATTCTCTCCCCCTTGACCCCCTCTATTCCCTCTCCCAGAACTCTATTGAGTCAGCGGATAAGAGCACTAAGTATGGACGAGAAGTTAACGCCCTGTTTACAAGCTGTATGGATCTAGTTGCCATTAATGCTAGTGACTCTCAGCCTGTTCTAGATCTGCTGAACAATGGAGATGCACTACAGTGGCCCACTCTAGTTGTGAGTATTAGGCGAGGTTTACTAATTAGGAATAGGATCACTGAAATGATACTGATCTGACTGCAACTTAAAACGGGAGAAGGGCAAGAGATGTTGGTACCATCGCCACCTAATAATTCTCGCTCGATCTTTCGCATGTGTCCATGCCACCAAATAGAGATGAACTCAGATAATCCTTTTCCAATCCTGTCCAGGGTGGAGGATGGGACTCCTTCTTGATATGGGACCGATGGACCGACCGATTTGAGGTGAGAGATTTCATCAACTCCCTGTTCACTCTAACAAAAGGACCCAATCCTCTTAAACCTGGGGATGTCGCTTTAAAGGTGCTATACTTCTTTTGATAATAAGTAAAACTTGGCCACATGGATGCCTAAGTGAGATCGACGTCGCGAGAATAGGCTGCAATGGAGTCAAACTCAAAAGTAAAACCACTTCATTGATCTAGTTCTACCGAACCCTCAGACTCAGAGAAGTTCCTAGCCACATAACCCTTCAGGTGTTCCCAAGTGGTCTAAACATGTACAGATGGGACTATGTTAGTACCAGTGACTACGCCAAAAAGGTATGTTCATTGTTCATCCGTTGTGTACTCCTGGATCCTCAGAATTTGCTAGTAGTAGTTGAATCGAAGGAGGGTATGTACCCCGGTACACACTTGGAATGATGAATGTTATTCCAGAGACGAGAGCAGTACCAGAGCACAATGATTGATCTTGTGATGAAGCTGGGAGTACCAGGACTGAACAAAAGTGATGTTACACGAGACGTCAGGGATGTCTTTGATTTTGAAGTTGAGCTTGCCAAGGTGAGGAGATTCATTGGCAGGGGTTCGCGAAAAATCGCGCGCGAAAAAAGAGGGCGCGACGTGCCCAAGGAGATTCATTGCTCAATTAAGTCAATTTTCATAATTGTAGGACACTGACAGATGTCTACTGAGTTCATTGATTGCATGTTTCTGTTCCGTACTCGCCTTGAAAAGACACCTATAAGGTGTGATACATTTCCCTTTCAGATGACACCAGATTGGAGGACTGATATTTACACAGCGAAGCAGCTCAGAGTTAGGGGACTCTACAATGACCGGTTACCTCTCGCAGGGGTAAGAAAACAACTGAACTTCTGTCTGGCAGTTTGATTGTGGTCAGATCGGGTCGGCTCCGCCAGACAACTAATCCTCGAATAGAATCCGATTTCTGAGGACTCAGATTTAGAACTGAGACACACAAATACTAAATTCCCCCTCATTTTAGTTCAACTGGGACACCTATGTAAAAGCGTTGTATCCTGCTGGCAAGATACCCGACCCTTTGTCTCTTGTGTTTGTGGAAGATCAGACCTACTTCCAAAACTTGTCTACCCTCATTCGTCAGTGGAGTGGATCCATGACCTTTGAATGTCCTGTAACCTGTCACAGTACAGGGCACACGATATAAATCAGTCTTTATAACTTGAGCAAGATATATCAGATTTTACTCGCTGATCTTACTCGATGTTTTCCCAGGACCTTGGCAAACTACATGAGTCAATCTCTGGTGTATAACTTTGCCGACCACCTCCCAGAGCACATATCCGGACAAATAAGCGCCCACAAAAACTACAAGTAAGAACCCCTCGGCTTTAATTTAAACGGTCTCCATAGCAACCTTTTTAGTTGCCATGGCAACCAAGAAATAGATAGATGTAGGAAGAGGTAGAATTTAGTGTGATATTGAACATGAATGTTCACCTGAGTGGGGCACCATGTTCAAAAACCAAACAAACTTTAATTCGAATCGGAACTTTAGAACAAAATTATCTCATTGGATTATGGAACATAACTTAGAGTCCGCACAGCATGGAGTTCGCACAGCTTAATAATAATAATAATAATTTCAGTATCAAACTTAATCAATGTCTAAACTCTAATATCCTTGCAGTGATTTCTACGAGTATAGTTGTGGTGACTACAAGCTACACCACGACACTGAGGAGGGTAGTTACAGTTACACCGTGTGGACTGATCTACTGGAGACATACAGCAAACGAATGAAGGTATGGGTGATGATGTTGAGATTTGAGATCTTTGAGAGCATTGTCATGACCATATTCCCATTTCTGTCACAAGAACAGCGGTCAGAGTATTTGCCTGACAAGATGAAATTCATCATACTGTTTGGGGTGGGTTGAGATCTCCAACGATCTATGAATGACAGTAACAATTCCTTGACCCCTATAATTCTCTCCCCCTTGACCCCCTCTATTCCCTCTCCCAGAACTCTATTGAGTCAGCGGATAAGAGCACTAAGTATGGACGAGAAGTTAACGCCCTGTTTACAAGCTGTATGGATCTAGTTGCCATTAATGCTAGTGACTCTCAGCCTGTTCTAGATCTGCTGAACAATGGAGATGCACTACAGTGGCCCACTCTAGTTGTGAGTATTAGGCGAGGTTTACTAATTAGGAATAGGATCACTGAAATGATACTGATCTGACTGCAACTTAAAACGGGAGAAGGGCAAGAGATGTTGGTACCATCGCCACCTAATAATTCTCGCTCGATCTTTCGCATGTGTCCATGCCACCAAATAGAGATGAACTCAGATAATCCTTTTCCAATCCTGTCCAGGGTGGAGGATGGGACAGGAAGAACTATACCCTGGCTACCTGGCTGGCTAAACTCCACTCTCTAAATATCAACTCCCTGTTCACACTAACCAAAGGACCCAATCCACTGAAACCTGGTGATGTCGCTTTGAAGGTAGTATACCTCTTTGTAAAACCAAGTAAAACCACTACGCTGATCACTCGAACCCTCAAAGCAAGAGTGCGTGTGACTGTGAGCCACACAACCAATACCAGAACCACTGACAGGTGCTACACCGTCCTCCATGATAGTCGTTATCATTATGGTTACTAGTCAATGTAATTCGGCCTTCGGCCGAAAAGGACCGGACCCGTCGCTCACTCTTTCTGTCTCTTTCTCTGTCTTCCTCTCCCTGTCTCTGTCTCCCTCTCTTTGTCTTTATCTATGTCTCTGTCCTTCTCTCTCTCTGTCTCTTTCTCTCTTTCTCTTGTCATTTATATCATAATTTCTCTGTAGGCACGTCTTTGCATATTTTCTACTCTATATGGGTATCTCATCACGTACAGTGGACTACTGGGTGAAATTTGGGATCTGATACTAAACTAAACTACTAACTGGGGTGATCTGATCCTCAATTGGATGGTCTGATCATGGGTGGGGTGATCTGATCCTCAATTGGATGGTCTGATCATGGGTGGGGTGATCTGATCCTCAATTGGATGGTCTGATCATGGGTGGGGTGATCTGATCCTCAATTGGATGGTCTGATCATGGGTGGGGTGATCTGATCCTCAATTGGATGGTCTGATCATGGGTGGGGTGATCTGATCCTCAATTGGATGGTCTGATCATGGGTTGGGGATTTGATAATCAGTGAGGTGATCTGATCATGCATGTGGGGTGATGTGATCTCAACTGATGACGGAAAAAAGCGGGCCCCTCATCACATGCATGGGGGGATCAAGTTTCACCCCTTTTCGCATTATATAGTAAGATAATGGCATGTATGACCATCTTTAAATAACATCCTTCAGGTGTTCCCAAGTGGTCTAAACATGTACAGATGGGACTATGTTAGTACCAGTGACTACGCCAAAAAGGTATGTTATTTGTCCATCCGTTTTGAACTTCTGGATCCTGAGAGTAAAATCGAATGGGGCACGGGTAGTGGGTACCCACCGGTACCTGTACACACTTGGAATGGCGCACGTCTCTTTGACAACATTGTTATTCCAGAGACGAGAGCAGTACCAGAGTACCATGGTTGACCTTGTGATGAAGCTGGGAGTACCAGGATTGAACAAAAGTGATGTCACACGAGATGTCAGGGATGTCTTTGATTTTGAAGTTGAACTTGCCAAGGTGAGGGGACTCATTGTTCCTAATTTTAGGGCACTGACAGCTGTCTAATAAGTTCTCACTCGAACCAATTGCATGTTTCTGTTCCGTACTCGTGTTGAACATTTCTCCTTCAGATGACACCCGACTGGAGGACTGATATTTACACAGCGAAGCAGCTTAGAGTTAGGGGACTCTACAACGACCGGTTACCTCTCGCAGGGGTAAGAAAACAACTGAACTTCAGTCTGGCTCAGATCGGATCGGCGCCACCAGACAACTAGTTGCAACTGAACTTCGACTAGCTTCCAATTTCTTAATCTTAGGATTGAGGTTTAGGACTGAGGCACATACTAAATCCCCCTATCTTCAGTTCAACTGGGACACCTATGTAAAGGCGTTGTACCCTGCTGGCAAGATACCCGACCCCCTGTCTCTTGTGTTTGTGGAAGATCAGACCTACTTCCAAAATCTATCTACACTCATCGCAGTCACCTCACCTAGGTACTGGAAACTTACAGGACATTGGACAGTGTCTACAGGGCACACGATATAAATCAGTCTTTATAACTTGAGCAAGATATATCAGATTTTACTCGCTGATCTTACTCGATGTTTTCCCAGGACCTTGGCAAACTACATGAGTCAATCTCTGGTGTATAACTTTGCCGACCACCTCCCAGAGCACATATCCGGACAAATAAGCGCCCACAAAAACTACAAGTAAGAACCCCTCGGCTTTAATTTAAACGGTCTCCATAGCAACCTTTTTAGTTGCCATGGCAACCAAGAAATAGATAGATGTAGGAAGAGGTAGAATTTAGTGTGATATTGAACATGAATGTGGGTTTAAGCTGAAAATGTTCACCTGAGTGGGGCACCATGTTCAAAAACCAAACAAACTTTAATTCGAATCGGAACTTTAGAACAAAATTATCTCATTGGATTATGGAACATAGAGTCCGCACAGCATGGAGTTCGCACAGCTTAATAATAATAATAATAACAAGAACTTATATACCGCCCATATTCCACAGTACCAGAGCAATATAATTGACACTGGACTGCAGAATAATCAGAGCGGTATATCCTAGAAAAATATAATGCTTCACACGAACAACACTGGGTATTAATGTTTAAAGTAGACTATTACAGGTGACTCTTTAATGGTAACTGAGAAAAAACGGGTCTCATAAAAACTGTCGATATAAATTTAACACACTCTATACTCACACCAGCTGAAAAAAGAAAGGATTAGATACCAGGGAAGGAAAGTCGAAATGAAATAAAAGGGATGACACCAAGGGCCCACGGCCAAATAACTATACTAGAACCATGGGAACCTCGCCGAAAGCTACAGTGAACAGATGAGTCTTCAACTGAGATTTGAAGGTGTCCACATTAGGAATCGATCTTATTTGAAAGGGAAGGTCATTCCAGACTGTTGGTAAAAACACAGATATCCTCCTTCTCCTCAGCTGTGAGTGAGCATTAACACTGGACATCTTAGGGTGTTTGAGTCTGTAGGGATCAAGAATTCCCGTCATCCGTGTAGTTCTAGATGCCCCCCAGCAATCATCAAGAGGTACCAAGTCTGGAAGGTATTCCGGTGCTGTACCACTAACTATCTTGTAGGCGAGTAGGCAGGCTTGACAAAAATGGTTGTTGCATAAATTTAACGAAAAATTCAGATTCGTTGCAGATTTTTACTATGTTCGCACTGGGGCGGGCTCAGGCCCAAATTCGTCCGAATTTTTTGCGTTAGACCGTTTGTTCTGAATTTTGGTCACGTGATTTGGGTAAAAAATCAGTTTTTTGCTATTTGTGCCTTTCCTGCACGCCGGAGATGAAAAATAAGGCCATTTCCTCTCATTTATTTTTCTTTCTGCATCGATTAAGCAGGCTGTAAAGCTCCCTTACTTCAACGGTTCAGAATTTAGAGTTTTGCAAAAAAAGAGCGGGCGACTAGATGGCGTCAATTTTGTAAGGCGATTTGTGTCTTTCCTGTGCGTCTGGGATGAAAAATGATGCCAAAACATGTCATTTTTATCATATTTCTGCATCGATTAAGCAGGTTATAAACCTCCCTTACTTGAGCAGTTCAGAAGTTAGCCGAGGTCACGTGACCAAAATTCAGACCAAACGGTCTAACGCAAAAATTCGGACGAATTTGGGCCTGAGCCTCATTTTGGTGCATGTTGGCATCCTAGCGGACACCTGTACGAAGTCTGGAATTCCAACTCCAAAATCTCAAAACCATCTTAAGGGCCATTTAAGCCCATTTTTGGCGTTTTTCAATTAGCGATAATTAACGAACCAAAAATTTTTCGGACCTAAAATAAGCGGTATGTGTACCTCCATTATCATATTTTAGCATGTGAGAACTTTCACTGAAATCAGAGGAGGTGAGTGTTCTTATCGACTCTACTATAGGTTCTTGCTGTTAGTGGTTTCTGGAAGTATAGTCTCCGTCTTTCCAAGGAGTCGTTGAAGTTTCCTTTGAAGTGCCCTAGGGTCATCCTTGACTGTCTCAAGGTCTTCCTTAATGAACAGTGCCCTCTTTTCCTTATCCATCAATCCAAACTTCTTCTTTAGGTCGTTAAACGTCCTCTTCGATTCATCTGTTCCATATTTTCGCCAGAACCTCTCTGCTTGCCTCCTTTCACGAAGTAAACTTCTGAGTTCCTCATCCCTCCATGGTTTTACCTTCTTGCCTCTCCTCACTCGTTTCTTGGGTACCCGTTTTTCCACAATGCCTTCCAGCCATCTGTATATGTTAATTATCGTCTCCTCAGAATCCCTTCCGATCAGACTGTCCAGATCACACTCCCTCAGCTTGGGAAAAAACTTCCCATTCTTACTCAAGTTACGAGGAAATAAAATTTAAGAGCAGGATTCTTCATCTTGTTACAGATTAATCCAGAGAGCCTTGGTGACATTTTATCAGTCCAGATCGTCAAAAGGTCAGACTTCGGAGGATTTCGTTAGGACAGTGACACTGTTCCTATCAGAAGACCCCGCGGTCTTGTTCCACACCCTCCTCCACACTTTTCTCAGCTCTCTCTGAATCTCCCTGCTGAAATATATCCTCACCAGTGGATTATATGCCGAGGTCAAAATGGCCATAATGAAAGATCCTATCATGTTCAGAGCGGGCCACACCCCTGGAAACCTGATGTAAACCGTAACAGCTATAGTTCCAATGACAGATCCAGCGGACATTGCAAGGATGGCATGTGTAGCACGGTCCGAGTTGTTGTTGTTAGAGATTGAAGACATATTGGCTGTCTCCCTTCTTAGGACAAAAACGGTGGCAAGAGATGCTAAGACAGCAAGGAGGCCACAACACATGTTCAGATATAGGACGAACTGAAGGATTCCATTCCGAAACATTGACTCTCCTTGAACCTCGGTAAAGATCGTAGTAGCCCGCTGACACCAGAGATACCAAGAGCTTTGTGTTAGCTGTCCAGTACCCACCCAGACAAACAGGAAGGAGCAAATACCAAGTCCTGTAATCATGACAACAATAACTCCGGTAACCAAGGTGACGGTGGGTGGGGAACGGAAGGGGGCAACAACACTATAGAACCTCAGAGCAGCTAGGAGAACTGTTAGAAGGTAGGAGGAGTTGTAGGATGCAACAAAAACAAATGTGGACACCCCCTCAATGAGAGTGCTGTTTCTGGTGAACTCAGGTGGGGTCAAATCGAAGGCGTTGTAGGCGATAACCAGGGGGTGTAAGATGTTGGCGAGGAGATCTGACACTGCCAGAGCCAGAAAAACAGCCGTGCTAGCTTTTAGGGGACCCTGTCTATAAAACCAAATGAGATAGGAATTTAGAGGAGTTGAGATGGCCCAGCTGGCAACCATGATCAACCCCAGGATATAGCTCGCAATATATTCCCATACTTGTGTCTCCTCTTGCCTCAGATAGTCCGCATCAAATACAGTTTCACCGAGGAATTTAACCGTGTTTATACTGCAACCTGGGTTCGCTCTTTCACGTAGGCAGGACGCCCGGTATCGTCCAAATAGCATATCTTTCTGGAGAATATTACACGTTTACTGTTGAGAAAATATAGAACAGAGTAAGAATTCGCACAAACAGCACTGAGAACTAAGAACAGTAGAAAAGCGGTATATGATAAATAGCGGTATACGGTAAATAGGAGTTGAACCTAAGGACCTAAGGACAGCTGTACGACTAGTATTAGGGCCACATACTAGGACTAGGAGCATCTGGAGGCTGGAGATAAACCTTAATTATAATTGGTGTTGTACAGCCACGAGAAATCATCTAACCCACCTAGCAGATCCCCACGTGCTTGTACAGGTGTTAAAGCTAGGTACGTGTGTTGTATAAGCATATGTGGATCTGTTGTGGGTTAGATGATATCAAGCGACTCGAAAGCACAGGAAGTTAGTGGTTAGGACGGAATATAACGAGATGTAAAAATATGTAGCTGTATTTTTCGGACTCGCATAACATTGCATCTAAGCTCTAGATCACATGTATGTGTTGTTAACAATAACATATGATCTAAAGCTGAGATGCACTGGTTAATAGGGCGAAAAGTAAACAAGAAACCGATTTGCGGCGGTCAGGCCAATGCTCGGACATATTTGCATATTGCGGCGTAATATTACTGATTTCTAAGAATGAAATTTGCCATCTGGTCTCCATGAAAGCGAGAAAAAAAGGGAGATAGAGAGAGGGGAGAGAGATAGGGGAAGAGACATATGTAAACGTTTCGCTTGATGGCATAGGTAATATTGGCGGACACCAGTGGTCCAGTTTGCAAAGTACAAATCGATTATGTAGCAGGGGTCCCTTTTTATGAGACGACAAATCTTTCGTAATCATAAATTTAATAGGAATCGATTTACTCACTATCATATTATCATAGATATTTCAGAGACTTAAAGTAAGAGTGGTGCGCCGTGTTTTCTCACAAAACTTAGTGGATGAACGGGGAGTACCGCCAGGACCACTGGAACGGTATCGAAAATTTCCAATTCTGTCGCGTTCATTAGTTATGACGTAATATGCTCATTATTTCAACTTTCACAAAATTGCTCTACCGAAAAATATATTCGTTTTGGATTGAAATGGATGCTTGCATCGTGTTCAGCGTCAAAAAATAGCCGGGGTACCAAATTTTGGTGTCTCTACCTTGTCTGCGACGCGAGATATTGACAATTATCGAAAACGACCAAAAGTGAGAGAAAGAGAGATTGTTACTTTTGGGTGCGCGCACAAACAACTAGCACCCAAAACACAGTTGAATTAATGAACATATTACGTCATAACTAATGAACGCGACAGAATTGGAAATTTTCGATACCTTTCCAGTGGTCCTGATGGTACTCCCCGTTCATCTACTAAGTTTTGTGAGAAAACAGGGCGCACCACTCTTACTTTAATCGATTCCTTTGGCGAAATCTCATTTTTGAATTGTACAAAAGAAAGCCGACAGAAGTTATTCCCCCTGCTAGTTACGACAAGTCACCACTGTACTACCAATGCGCATCCGTTGCGGAAAAACTAATGCCCTGGGCGTCTGTTAGAACGCTCCTCGATGCCAACCTTCTTGCAGACAAAACACCGGTAAGACATAAATAAGTTTTCGTGATGGGGGTATAAAAATAATGGGTGACGCAAGCAAGTGCCAACAGACAGGGTGAACAATTATTGGCTGCTCATCAGTTACAAAGTTTCTTCTTGTTGAAATTCGTATGAGGCCATATTGATTACACATGGGAGTGGAGACTGGATATACAAAGTAACATAGTAAGTTGGTTACGAAGTCACCCCTAGCGCAGAGGAGGGATTTCCTTACCAACTAACAGCTGGACTTGAAGATTTTAAAAGAGACCTCGTACCAGTGGGCCCAGGACCAGGTACCAGTGGGGTCAGATATTGGCCACCCACTATCGTATCATGACACTATGACATCCCAGGCAATATCTGTTTTTGAAAGTCTGAAGAGTACACTGGAAAGTGCAATTGATGCAGTCTCGGGGACCCTAAGCCCAGAGTTCACGACCCAACTCAAGAACAGAGCCTACTATCTCCGGGAGAAGTTAGGGTACCCTTCATGGCTACTGGAGGCCAAAAAAGTTGACGAGTATTACAACAAAATGGTAAGTGATTTATATCTGAATGGGCCCTACAAATTATACAGGGAATTCAAACTCTTGTAATTCTTTTAACTCTTGTAACTATTGTATAATTCTTTTGGGTAATAGAGCTCATTTTGAAAAATCATCAAATCGGGGATAAGCTGCCTGGCGCCGCGGACCCCATCTGAAAATCAAATCGGGGTTGAGTGGCTTTCGATCCGTTTCATACCCTGCCTTAGCATTGACCTGACAGTTCATACCAATCATCAGGGTTTTAGTTTGGACGCCAAGGACTACTTTGGTAACGTCATGGCCATGTCACAGTTTAGGAAAAGCAACGTTCTCCTTTCAACTGAAGAACAGTACACAGACGGAGAGGGGTAAGTAGAAATTAAATATATGCTTATAATTTCACCCATACACTGATAAACATGACACCTGTCAGCGCGATACCTGACATTGTGACTCCATCACTGCAAGTTAATCATCCCATACCTTGTTCAGTAACCCACTCCATTGGTTACGAAGTCACCCCTAGCGCAGAGGGGGAATTTCATTACCAACCCATTCCACTAGGTGGGACACATTCTATGGGGATAACGAGGCATCCTACTATCTCCACGGCAACCAAATCTACATTCCTAACTGGTATCTCTTTGCACCGGTCTACTCTCACCAAATGCCAGACTCCTTTAACTATGGGGGTATGGGAACCTGGGTAGCTTACTACATGGTCTATGCCCTTGAGGATGATTGTAAGTGATGTTCTCAAAATAGGATCTGAAGTTTAACCTCGGAATCGTGGTCTGACAGGGACTCTCCATCACTCTAATACAATGGCTCCTAAGTTCCATTATAGGTTCCCTATAATTCCCTACTACCAAAGGTCCCTAGCGTGGCTGAGCTCACACCCGTTTCTTCCCACACAGATCGGCAGTACTATAACGACAAGGGTCTGATCCTGCCTCTGAATATCAGTGAAGCAGATAGAAACGCTTACCAGGAGATCAAGAATTGTAACAACTTCATTGCCAACAAAACCTATCTACCACCGGGCCAACTATTTGGCCATTTCGAGACTCTATAACTTGAAGAGTTAGTAAACTTTGTTTTGTTCTGACCCGGGTCGCGGAGAAACAGGGTCGAGCAAGGCGATCAGTTGAGTATTTGTTACTAACAATCCCATCTATTTCAGCTGCCTATAGGATTTGGAAATGGCATGGGAGTGGAGACATTGCACTATGATATCATCTCAGCTAACATGGCTTACAAGGTATGTACAAACACACTATGTGTACTACTGCAGAGGCTATAACAGTGTTCATTGTTTGTCATAAGAACAGCTAGTAAAAGGGACAATTCACTGCCTAGTGCCTACACCCAATATTTCAAGTCCCCAATGTTCCTCATTGTTCCTTGTTAACTAAACACCATGTTCCAGGCATGGAAAAGCAACAAAAAAGGAAGTCAGTTAGCCCCTGCTTTGCCGCCCGATGCTGATAAAACATTCTTCTTGGCTGTCAGCCAATTCTATTGTTCTACCAGATACTCTCCCACCAGCTACTACCACCGACTGTGAGTATGATCGACCCCTTGATGATTCATCGGTAAAAAGATTTGAGTATGATGGGAACCTGGGTAGCTTACTACATGGTCTATGCCCTTGAGGATGATTGTAAGTGATGTTCTCAAAATAGGATCTGAAGTTTAACCTCGGAATCGTGGTCTGACAGGGACTCTCCATCACTCTAATACAATGGCTCCTAAGTTCCATTATAGGTTCCCTATAATTCCCTACTACCAAAGGTCCCTAGCGTGGCTGAGCTCACACCCGTTTCTTCCCACACAGATCGGCAGTACTATAACGACAAGGGTCTGATCCTGCCTCTGAATATCAGTGAAGCAGATAGAAACGCTTACCAGGAGATCAAGAATTGTAACAACTTCATTGCCAACAAAACCTATCTACCACCGGGCGTTGATAAACCGGTAAAGCTCTGAGATATTGAACTTCTCAATCATTTGAATGTTTTGTTCTGACCCGGGTCGCGGGGAAACAGGGTCGAGCAAGGCGATCAGTTGAGTATTTGTTACTAACAATCCCATCTATTTCAGCTGCCTATAGGATTTGGAAATGGCATGGGAGTGGAGACATTGCACTATGATATCATCTCAGCTAACATGGCTTACAAGGTATGTACAAACACACTATGTGTACTACTGCAGAGGCTATAACAGTGTTCATTGTTTGTCATAAGAACAGCTAGTAAAAGGGACAATTCACTGCCTAGTGCCTACACCCAATATTTCAAGTCCCCAATGTTCCTCATTGTTCCTTGTTAACTAAACACCATGTTCCAGGCATGGAAAAGCAACAAAAAAGGAAGTCAGTTGGCCCCCGCTTTGCCGCCCGATGCTGATAAAACATTCTTCTTGGCTGTCAGTCAGTTCTATTGTTCAACCAGATACTCTCCCACCAGCTACTACCACCGACTGTGAGTATGATCGACCCCTTGATGATTCATCGGTAAAAAGATTTGAGTATGATGCATCTTTGAACACCGAGCATCAAATTTGATGAGGGTCGGGTGGAAACACACAGACACGTGTATTAAACAGTGCTTCAAGTAAACCAGCAATGAAATTAAACAGCTAAACAGTGCTTAAAACAGTGCTTCAACTTGCCAAGTCCCTCTGAGCAGCTGATGGAGATCTCCATATATTTCAGGCTGAATGGTATTGCTGCATCCCGTGTCGAGTTTACCTCTGCCTTTGGATGTCGCTCCACCGATCCCTTGTATAACGATGGTTCGACTGTCTGCTACCTCTGTGCACGAAAAGATAGCTGTAAAATGTTAGTTAGTGGTAGTTAGGGGTTTCATGGGTGTGTATTTAGAGACTGATTAGATATAGACGGTCTTATAAAGGTCACAGTACACGAATTGTGTACATGTGTAAAAAACATTGAACGTGTATACTACACAATTTACACTTACTTATACAAAATTGTTCACATTATATCGAGTGTTATGTGATATATGAATGTGAGTGTAAATATACGATTTTATAAGCCCTTACCCTTAAATTATCCTACTCTGAGTCAAAACTATCATTGAAAATGAAACTTTCAATGAAAGTATCTCTATCATTTCAATCTCTAGAGAAAGAGATCTCTTTCTTTCTCACTGTTTCTCTGTTTCTTTCTCTCTACCAGTACCTCTGAAGTTATCCCTCACATTTTATTACTTCCTGAACCAAATTAGAAATTGGCACATTAAAAATGTGATTCAGCTCAGCTGATAATTCGAATCGATCATGTGTTTGAGGTGTTGTGTGTGTTAAATAACTCTACTTAAAAGTAAATAACTATTCTCTTTCTCTCTTGATAGTTATAATCTCGGCTCTCTCTCTTATTATTTCCTAAAATCCCCCTCTTTTTAGTCCACCGGCCGCACTTCAAACTTCTTCTTCACGACAGACTCCTTCTTGGCATTAGTCCCACCATTAACTGTCGTGCTATTGTTCCCTTGCTGCTGTTGCTGTTTCAGTTTGTTGATGTTCCCGTCCGATGTTGAGAACACACAGTTGATAGGCTTGTACGTTGGTTTGTAATTCCCCTGAAACAGGGTGAGGTTAGCTGACCGGTGCCTGGTGAACAATGGGACGTGCTATTAGATGGGCGATAAGAAAAAGAATGAAATGAGTTTAATGAACGTCTGATTTTTCATGCTCGAACAAAGAAAGAGGGCGGCACACACACACAGAAGAATTTTCTCAAACTCAAACTGTTTCATTATAGCAAAGCGTGTTTTCATGTTACCAAATTAACTTCAAATGAGTCGTTAAAAGTAAAGTGATGACCCTGATCGGTTGTCCGTCTCTGTTTTATCTTCACCAAGTCAGGGGCCTACACGGGGTGTGGGGAACAGTGGTGGAGGGGTAATAAAGTGAGGGAAATTCAGCATCCATTCTGAACCCTACCAGCTTGGAAATTAACCCTCAAATCAAATGAAAATGAGAGGGAATCGAGAATTCATATCGCGCGCGCTGGATCCCATGCTCTATTTCACGCTTACCTTCACCGACTTTCTTTACAGACCACCCGTTTGGAGATAGCGCGCGCAGAGAATGAGAGCTAATAATCTGTGGCCAAATTACATTACGGAACCAGGGTTTGGTAAATAGTTTCAAAAAGATTGGAAACACCCACCCGCCACCTGATTTGTGTAAGCGGAATCGAGGGAGAGCGGGAAATATATAAGATATTTTAAAGAGCAATAATTAGTTAACATTTATCCAATTTTGTTGGGAGAAACAAGCTTTGATAGACAAGAAAAATAGAGCAGGTTTTACAATTGAGTTATATGCTGTAATTACCGATAATACCGATACGGAAAGAGTGTGCTACACGGAGTGTGCTTCTGCTGTAGAGCTATTATAGACACACACATTTATACACGGTTTAGGTTACGTTATATAGGCTACTAATTGCTAATCACACTTGTGAGCCTAGGAGGAAGTGTATAAGTACAACATTATCACATAAATTTATCTGGAAAGGTTGGCACGTGGAAAAGGGTCACTTGCAGCAGGTCAGTAGGGCAAAAAGGGAGAGGGAAGAGAGGGTGGAGAAAGAGATAGAATGAGAAACATCAAAGAACAGGAAAGGGATAGAGAAAGAGATGGACAGAGTGATATTGTGGAAGCCGATGGAAGATATTGAAGAGGTAATGAAACAAAGACGACATCGAAAAGGAGACGAAGGGAAGGGGGAGAGAGACTGTTGGAGAAGCCACATTATTATACAACCGAGACACTACTATGACACACACGGACACACACTTGTATATACCAAGTGTAGTGCCATCAGTAGTATACAACATTACAGTTTACACACAGCCGCTTTGGTATAATCTTGGTACATAGTTGATAGTGGTACATGGTGGGGTAGGGATAGAACTGCAGCTCTGATAAGGCTCTAACAAGGCTCTACAGACAAACAGAGGGTTACACAAAATCATCAGGTTACACACTTTCCCCCGTCACAGAGGCCAGAAAATCTGTGAAATCACAAAAATAGGGCCCTATTTTTTGCCCTATAGGGGCACTGTGAGGGGCATTGTGCTACACAGTACACAGTGTGAAGGGCACAGTGTGTCAAATTCTCAGAGGGTTACACAAATTCTCTCTTTACGTACGGTGACTGTGGATGAGGATGCGAGACGTTTGTATCCCTCAGTTGACATCATGTTCTGGATGGCCGTGGTAGGCAGGTAGAGAACTGTGGCACTCTTTTTAAACTGCCTCTTGTTCCTGAAAAAAGGAACAAACAATTATGTTCCATGTTGATGTAGAGCACTGCAGGCCGCAGGGACTTGGGACACTCATAATTTGTTTTGTTCAAACTCGTGAGGGGAAGGAGGGTCGAACAAGGAAACTCTTGATCCCCTTGCTAGTAGGCCAGAAATCTTTCAGTCATTGTAATTTGTAGCAATAAATTTTCGATCTATTTCCCGAAAGAGATATCACTTAAGAGGACCCATTAATATAATAGGGGGGGGGGCAGCAATGAAATTAAACAGCTAAACAGTGCTTAAAACAGTGCTTCAACTTGCCAAGTCCCTCTGAGCAGCTGATGGAGATCTCCATATATTTCAGGCTGAATGGTATTGCTGCATCCCGTGTCGAGTTTACCTCTGCCTTTGGATGTCGCTCCACCGATCCCTTGTATAACGATGGTTCGACTGTCTGCTACCTCTGATTTGAGCACGAAAAGATAGCTGTAAAATGTTAGTTAGTGGTAGTTAGGGGTTTCATGGGTGTGTATTTAGAGACTGATTAGATATAGACGGTCTTATAAAGGTCACAGTACACGAATTGTGTACATGTGTAAAAAACATTGAACGTGTATACTACACAATTTACACTTACTTATACAAAATTGTTCACATTATATCGAGTGTTATGTGATATATGAATGTGAGTGTAAATATACGATTTTATAAGCCCTTACCCTTAAATTATCCTACTCTGAGTCAAAACTATCATTGAAAATGAAACTTTCAATGAAAGTATCTCTATCATTTCAATCTCTAGAGAAAGAGATCTCTTTCTTTCTCACTGTTTCTCTGTTTCTTTCTCTCTACCAGTACCTCTGAAGTTATCCCTCACATTTTATTACTTCCTGAACCAAATTAGAAATTGGCACATTAAAAATGTGATTCAGCTCAGCTGATAATTCGAATCGATCATGTGTTTGAGGTGTTGTGTGTGTTAAATAACTCTACTTAAAAGTAAATAACTATTCTCTTTCTCTCTTGATAGTTATAATCTCGGCTCTCTCTCTTATTATTTCCTAAAATCCCCCTCTTTTTAGTCCACCGGCCGCACTTCAAACTTCTTCTTCACGACAGACTCCTTCTTGGCATTAGTCCCACCATTAACTGTCGTGCTATTGTTCCCTTGCTGCTGTTGCTGTTTCAGTTTGTTGATGTTCCCGTCCGATGTTGAGAACACACAGTTGATAGGCTTGTACGTTGGTTTGTAATTCCCCTGAAACAGGGTGAGGTTAGCTGACCGGTGCCTGGTGAACAATGGGACGTGCTATTAGATGGGCGATAAGAAAAAGAATGAAATGAGTTTAATGAACGTCTGATTTTTCATGCTCGAACAAAGAAAGAGGGCGGCACACACACACAGAAGAATTTTCTCAAACTCAAACTGTTTCATTATAGCAAAGCGTGTTTTCATGTTACCAAATTAACTTCAAATGAGTCGTTAAAAGTAAAGTGATGACCCTGATCGGTTGTTCGTCTCTGTTTTATCTTCACCAAGTCAGGGGCCTACACGGGGTGTGGGGAACAGTGGTGGAGGAGTAGTAAAGCGAGGGGGGAAGTTCAGCATCCATATTCTGAACCCTACCAAGGCATTGGAAATGAACCCTCAAATCAATTGAAAATGAGAGGGAATCGAGAATTCATATCGCGCGCGCTGGCTCCCATGCTCTATTTCACGCTTACCTTTACCTACTTTCTTTACAAACTATCCGTTTGGAGATAACGCGCGCAAAGAATGAGAGCTAATAATCTGTGACCAAATTACATTACGGAACCAGGGTTTGGTAAATAGTTTCAAAAAGATTGGAAACACCCACCCGCCACCTGATTTGTGTAAGCGGAATCGAGGGAGAGCGGGAAATATAAGATGTTTTAAAGAGCAATAATTAGTTAACATTTATCCAATTTTGTTGGGGAAACAAGCTTTGATAGACAAGAAAAATAGAGCAGGTTTTACAATTGAGTGTATCTTGTGTATTTGCTGTAATTACCGATAATACCGATACGGAGAGAGTGTGCTACACGGAGTGTGCTGCTTGGCTGTGTAGAGCTATTATAGACACACACATTTATACACGGTTTAGGTTACGTTATATAGGCTACTAATTGCTAATTGTTAGCCTATGAGGAAGTGTATAAGTACAACATTATCACATACATTTCTGGAAGGGTTGGCACGTGGAAAAGTGACACTTGCAGCTGAGGTCAGTAGGGCAAAGAGGGAGAGGGGGAGGGAAGAGGGAAACTGGAAAGAGATAGAAAGAGAGACATCGAAGGACATCAAAGGACAGGAAAGGGATAGAGATGGACAGAGAAGCCGGTGGAAGATATTGAAGAGGTAATGAAACAAAGACGAAAAAGAGACGAGGCGGGAACGGGGGGAGAGAGACTGTGTTGGAGAAGCCACATTATTATACAACCGAGACACTACTATGACACACGGACATACACACACTTGTAGTATACAACATTACACATGACTTGAGTAGTATACAACATTACAGTTTACACACAGCCACTTCACTATAATCTTGGTACAAATGTAGGGACGGAGGCAGCGACATGGTCAACAAATGTAGAACTGCTCTTACAAGGATCTTAAAAACTATTACAAGGCTCTGACAAGCTATTAAAATACAGACAAATCATCAGGTTACACACTATCCCCCATTACAGCGGCCACAAAATCTCTGAAATCACAGAAATAGTACCAAGCTGTGAGGGGCACTGTGAGGGGCACTGTGAGGGGCACTGTGCTACACTGACACACTGTGAGGGGTACTGTGTGTAACCCGTCAAATTCTCAGAGGGTTACACAAATTCTCTCTTTACACTGGGTTAAACAATGTGTAACCTATCAAATTGTTACGTACGGTGACTGTGGAGGAGGAAGCGAGACGTTTGTATCCCTCAGTTGACATCATGTTCTGGATGGCCGTGGTAGGCAGGTAGAGGACTGTGGCACTCTTCTTAAACTGCCTCTTGTTCCTGAAACAAGGAACAAACAATTATATTACATGTAGAGTACTGGATAAGAGGGACACTCCTAATTTGTTTTGTTCAAACCCCCGCGGGGAGGGAGGGTCGAACAAGGCAACTCCTAATCCCCTAAGGGGGTTCCCCTTGTTAGTTGCCCAGAAATCTGCCTGTCATATTTTCTCAATAAATCATTGTAATTTGTAGCAATACATTTTCGATCTATTTCCCGAAAGAAATATCACTTAAGAGAAAGAGGACCTATTATAATAAGGGAGGGAGGGGGTGGCTTTTAGGTCGAAAGTCGAAACAAATACATTTTGAGTCCTTTTATCATCGAACGCTCTATATTACGTTTGCACTTATCATGATAGTAACAGGTCAAATACGATATAAACTCTCCATTTGTTGCTGGTATCACAGCTGTAGAACACGTCTAATGACCTTCGAGCATCGATCAGATCAAACAAATCACATCTATGTGTGGCTCTAGTAAAGACTTATCTCATTGATATATTTTTCTTGCGATATCCGGCCGCTAAAAGTTTTTAACGCGTTCCGTATCGGCCATAAGATATAAAAGGTCACGTATCTTTTGATTGAAAAAGACTGCAAATTGTGGTAACTGATTGATAGTTTGTTTTTGCACGCCTATTGGCTATCACCTTTTTGGAGGTACGGCTCGTCCCCCTAACTCACAATTAATGGACCACCCTGTGTTTAAAATCAAAAAGTTACCTGACTGACGAGGAGAGGGACTGGTAACTGCCGTGACTGTCCGCTAGTGAGGCAGGATGGGCAGCGAGGGGTGAGGGTGGGGGATGGAGAGGGGGTCGAGTAGTCTCACTGACATGTCTGGAGTGCCCTCTTTTTGGAAGATGGTGGTTGGAAGACGCTGGTGAGGATGACCTATCATCTTTCTGAGAGAGAGAGGGAGGGTATATTACAAGTTGGACTAGTTTTATACGATTAGCATTATACCATGACTTTTAGTTCTAAAGATGGCCTTGATAAATTTCAGCTTGATCGAGATCAGACTTTATTTCACAATCGATCTTCTTAATTTGTCATGAACGACGGCAGAAAGAGATCTATCTACTTTGTCATTTTGAGCAGCTACTGCTGTTTTATCAGTCACAGTGGCAGCTAGACTGAGATATGATAGTCTCTCAATTTTGATTCCCACGATACCTTCTTACAATCTTCTTACAACTAAACTTCTAAATGTGTGGTCCTACTGAATGGGTTATTAATTATGTGATTATTATATGCGAATAATGATTACATAATCTACTGTACATCTTTAAAGAAGGTTTTTCTATAGTGGCAATTTGTCTTGCTCGACCCCACGACAATTATTGTAGGGACCCCCTTTTCGCGAGCTCCGAGGGTTAGAACATAACAACGTTGGAACAAGTGACAGTGCCCCATTCTTTGTTATGTTCTAACCCTCCCTTTACACACAGTCTAACCAGGCAAACATTTTTTATGTTCTAACCCTCCTTTTACATTTGTACAGTTCGCCCGCGGGGCGCGTGAACTGTAGTCATAACTTGGCAACAAACATAGCCATGAATTTTATCTTGTCAAAAATCTCTTGCTCTGTCATGTACCTAAAATCTTGTCTGAGAGAATATGACGTTCTTTGACAAGATCTTACTAGTTGTTACTTCCCCAAGTCTGTGTTTATTAAAATCAAGGTTCAACTTGTATGTAAGCGTTTGATACTGACAGATCTCTCAACATAGTTCAAGTTTCCCTGCATATAATATCGTGTTTAAAATCAGTTGTTAACAAGTTGTTTACAATACCTGACTGACGAGGAGAGGGACTGGTAACTGCCGTGACTGTCCGCTAGTGAGGCAGGATGGGCAGCGAGGGGTGAGGGTGGGGGATGGAGAGGGGGTCGTGTAGTCTCACTGACATGTCTGGAGTGCCCTCTTTTTGGAAGATGGTGGTTGGAAGACGCTGGTGAGGATGACCTATCATCTTTCTGAGAGAGAGAGGGAGGGTATATTACAAGTTGGACTAGTTTTATACGATTAGCATTATACCATGACTTTTAGTTCTAAAGATGGCCTTGATAAATTTCAGCTTGATCGAGATCAGACTTTATTTCACAATCGATCTTCTTAATTTGTCATGAACGACGGCAGAAAGAGATCTATCTACTTTGTCATTTTGAGCAGCTACTGCTGTTTTATCAGTCACAGTGGCAGCTAGACTGAGATATGATAGTCTCTCAATTTTGATTCCCACGATACCTTCTTACAATCTTCTTACAACTAAACTTCTAAATGTGTGGTCCTACTGAATGGGTTATTAATTATGTGATTATTATATGCGAATAATGATTACATAATCTACTGTACATCTTTAAAGAAGGTTTTTCTATAGTGGCAATTTGTCTTGCTCGACCCCACGACAATTATTGTAGGGACCCCCTTTTCGCGAGCTCCGAGGGTTAGAACATAACAACGTTGGAACAAGTGACAGTGCCCCATTCTTTGTTATGTTCTAACCCTCCCTTTACACACAGTCTAACCAGGCAAACATTTTTTATGTTCTAACCCTCCTTTTACATTTGTACAGTTCGCCCGCGGGGCGCGTGAACTGTAGTCATAACTTGGCAACAAACATAGCCATGAATTTTATCTTGTCAAAAATCTCTTGCTCTGTCATGTATCTAAAATCTTGTCTGAGCGAATATGACGTTCTTTGACAAGATCTTACTAGTTGTTACTTCCCCAAGTCTGTGTTTATTAAAATCAAGGTTCAACTTGTATGTAAGCGTTTGATACTGACAGATCTCTCAACATAGTTCAAGTTTCATTCACGAGTCACGAGATAATATCTCTCTCTCTTCGAATAACTCATCAGTCGACCATGAAAGAGATCATTGCTAAACCACGAGAAATTTACATTTGTCACTTGTTCTTGACTAATTGGCTCGATAATCGATTCTTGCATACTATCTCATTTACTTTCAAGTTCTTTTTTAGCTTGCTCTTTACTTTTAGTATTCCTCTAAAATATCTTTGATAATGAAAGTTTAATAAACTTTCACCTTCCAGATCCATCACGCGTGCAAGTTTGCAGGTGGCCAATCAATGCAACCGAGTTTTTCAACGAAAGTCAATTAATCATTTGAAAATAAAACGTAGCATTTCTTTCGCAACTCGTACCCTAACGCCCTCCTAGTAATCAGATTTACTGGTAGGGTACAAGGTGTTCATTTTAGAGTCTTTCCTGCCACTTTTTCGAAATTTTGAGACCGAAAAACACATCCAATCACTAAAGATCCAAAATGAACACCCTGTACTATTGTCGACTTTTTGAGCCAATTCACATGTTATGTGACTGTGATTTAGATCATCACTCTTGTATTGGGTGCTATGTATACAATTAATTACCACAGTTGTCTTCCGAACACAACTGCAGTAATTATAGACCAACGAGCCCTCTATATCGACTAGATCGACGGTCGACCTGTTTAATCGCTATTAGTTTTAATAACGTAGGTAGCTGGCTAATTTCTCTCAGCACAACGTTATAAGCTAGATCACTTAAATTCAGTCTAATTGTATAGCTTGTATCTGTTTAGTTGGCGTCGCATCAGCTCTGAGTTCTGACTATAGTATATCGGCAAGTTTTGATGCCGAACTCTCAAATATCACGAATATATTCCTCTAACTCACATATAATTCCAGCTCCTCAGTTTGGGTTGTCGCTGACACGTATTTCCCTCTTTTTCTCCGGCCTGGCCGTCTGCAAACGTACCTGCAAATTTAGGGTATTAGGAATTAGGGGGTTATTGGGGTGGGGTCACGACATAGTGAATAAAATTAGGATCACTAATTCCACGCCGACGGTCATTTATTTTATGCACACTTTTGTTACGTGGTGAGATGAGATGAATTAGAAGCTGTGATAATAAAGAAGATTGAAACATGATAAAGGGAGAATGAAGGAATGTCTCCGTCCTGGAAAATGATCTGAGGTTTGTTAAAACACAATATTTTCTTATCATTCTCCCAGTCTCAAGTTCATCAAGTTCAAGCGTGTTTGTGTTTCAAACAACTCTTTTCAGGCCAGAATTTATATAAAATATGCGATGGGTCACTCGACATCATCTTATCATAATAACAATGTCTGACACTCCTCTCAATCTCAAACACTTCCTCGCATCTATTAAGAATCGGTTGGCTGTTTTTGAAGAAGTTGCCTTATACACAACTCATTCTGTCCATTTGAAAAAATGCAAACTTTAAAATTTTCTAGGTCACATGGCTATGGCCTGTTATTCCAGACATTCCTCATATATCGTCATTGGACCTTATTTCTCTCTCCTCTCTCTCCCCACTCTCTCTCCCCTGTCATCCTCAGTAAATGAAGGGGTGATGAGACATCTGCAAAATGACTACATAGTATACGAATGTGAAAACCGTGAATTTTTCTAGTGGGAAATAAAACTATGGGCCTTGAAAAATGCTAAGATATGAATGATGGTGTATCCTATAGCTTATGATATTAGTAGAAATCTCAGTGATATATTCATGATATTACATCCGACCCGATCATGATAATCTTATTTCTCGCAAGACCCTTTTTCACATCTCTATGATAATGATTATTTTCTAACTCTAACTTATAGTAGAAAATCAATAGCTTTCTTTTCCGCCTAACTGACCTCATGACTCATTGTCCCTTGGCCAGGGGGAAGTATACGATCTAGAATTAAATAATTCCCAGGGGAAACATAATACAGTCGGACCCCTATTTAGTGACATCCTCGGGGGAAAGGATTTTGGGTGGGCACTAAATCGGGGTCAAATACCGTTAATTTCCTATATCGGGGAAAATTTATCCTGTCACTAAATCGGGGTGTCACTAAATCGGGGGGCACTAAATAGGGGTCCGACTGTATTACACAATAATCGGATAAATTTCATCCTGGAACGACCAGCAATATATTGAAAATTCCTGACGTCATTCAGACCTCTAATGAAATTGGTCATTCGCCCGATATATGAAGCGAAGTCACGTATCAATGTAACATATAGAGATAACGCTCTTGGTCGAATGATCTTTTACCCAGCCGGCCATTTGGTGGATACATTTCATTCAATACCGGCCAGATCAGAGTTAAATAACCATATTGATTACTGATTAGAATTGGCCGATAAGAATCACTCTGTTTATACAGAGAGTAAGACCTCAATGAATGGCTGGTGAGTAGTAAATGAAGAGCTGGGTACTTAACTTACACACAACTCAGTAGAAGAATTGAGAGGAAGAGAACGAGACTGACATGTAG